>BLSH010197533.1:1114670-1127257 GCA_018402905.1 Glandirana rugosa | reverse complement strand
TCACAAATATGAGGAAGAATATAAATCGGCCAAAACCGGTGAAAAAAAATGTTTTTTTATATTTTTTTTTTGGGATTTGAATTTTAGCAAAAAGTAAGAAATTTGTTTTTTTTTTGCAAAATGGTTGCTCTTCTTTTGTTTATAGTGGCGATCAGAAATGACGCAGAGGCGATCAAATACCACCAAAAGAAAGCTCTATTTCTGGGAAAAAAAAGGAGGCAAATTTTGTTTGTGTACAACGTTGCACGACCGCGCAATTGTCAGTTAAAGCGACGCAGTGCCGAATCGCAAAAAGTGCTCTGGTCCTAAAGCTGGAAAACCTTCCGGTTGGTAAGTGGTTAAAGACATTAATTTTGATTGGTATAACTTAAGCTAAGAGGATCAGCCAGTTGCAAGCACTGTCAAGATATTGTGTTACCCACCTTCTGTAATTAAGAATCCTTTTAGCCCATCTAGAGGCTACTAAAGACTTTAGAAAGTCAGAAAGTCAGAGGCCCTTTTTGTTCTCTTTGCAGGGATCAACAAGGGGAAACAGGCCTTCAAGTCAACAATAGGTCATTGGATTAGACAAGATATTTGTGAGTCTTACCGGATCATGCGTAAAACCCCTACTTTTGTTAATGCCCATTTAACTAGGGCTTGGGCAACTTCTTGGGTTAAGAAAGCTGGTGCCATGCCGAGCAAATTTGTAAGGCTGCTACATGATCAAGATTTTCCACCTTTGTTAAGCATTATGGATGTACTGCAAGCCAAGATCATGCATAAGGTAGAAAGGCCCTCCCACACTCGGCGGGTACGTTTCTGCTTATCGTCTCATGGGCTGTCCTGGAAGACAACTGGGGGAAATCCAGAGTTAGACTTATGGGTAACTCTCTTTCCAGTAGTCTTCCAGGAGAGATGGATTTGCACTGCTTTCTTGTTATGTTTGTGCTGTGTTCTTTTTTTTTAGTTCTGTCCTCTGGTTCTCGAGTCATCTGAGTAGAGGGCCTGAAGGACCTCCATTAAACTCTTTAATGCATTGCACTGCTCATGAGACCCAGAACCTTGGCCTCTTGCACCTCATGGTGACATCACACTGCTCAAAAAAGATGCCACTGCGTCTTTTAGTTAACCAGTGTTGAGGAAGGAACATCGCTTTTACACCGAAGACTGGACACACTACAAAGGCAGCATCCGGGAGGGAAGCTGGCAATGGGTAGACCTTCACCAGGTACCAAAGACCGGTAACACCACAACTGCCATCTATCCATACACAGGAGCTTTGTATGAGTGCACCACTTGAAAGGAAGCAGCCCATGAGACAAGACTAAACCCAAAAGTTCCCTAGCAACATATCTCCTCGTCCGGAGGAAACACAAAAACTGATTAGAGGGCCTGGAGGACCTCCTTTTAACTCTTTTATTGCAATGTGTTTTCTGTCCAGTGGGAGAAGCTCTGTTTCTTCCTGGAAGACTACTGCAAAGAGAGTTACCTGTAAGTCTAACTCCAAATTGTTTTCTGTCTGCTATAAAACACAGACTAAGACCTGTGGGGACTTAATGATTCTGATGATATCCTGTCTATATTATCTTTACATATTTAAATTATCTTTACATATTTAAATTAAAATGGCAGGGCCATGGCCATCCTCCTAGTGCTACTCATATTTGCTGATATTCAGTCTCCATGCTGGGAATGAAATATATAATTTTACAATTAAAAGGCGCTGCTGCCTTTCTGTTTGCTTAATAAAATGTATCTATAAACTGTTTGTAAAATTGAGCCAGTTAGGACCGAGTCATGTATTGATGCTGCCATTTTAAAATGTATTGTTATAGTTGTACCATTAGGGGGGGCTGGACATGCTGTCATTGTCTCTGACATCATGTTATCTTGTGGAAGTTATCTGGAAACCTTTACTGAAATTGCATTGGGGGGAATGGTCAATCCTTCAAATGTTGCAGCCATAGTGTCTGCTGAAATGGATCTGGAAATGAGTGGGTTACAGTGGGTGTCTGGTAATTTAGAGGAGCTGCTGCTGCCTGTGCCAATCTGATCTTCTAATGGAAAATTTCTATTGTTTGCCTTTTGACAGTTCTGTATACATGTTTCCATTAGCAACTGTGGGGGCCAAGACCTATCTCCTCTTCCTGCTTTTGACTATCATATGAATTCTGCCTAATTTGGTCTGGGAATCCTGAAAGTGCTGGTCTTCCTGATTGTAACTGTTGCAGCACAATCCTTTTACTGCCGCCAACATCTGTCATGGGTCGGTAGGAGCTGGGACGTCACACACTCCCCCACTGTTACAGCAGACAGAACTTCCTATAGTAAATGTCACAAGCCGACTTTCAGCTTTCTGATGAAAATGTGCTCTACAGCCACTGGATCACTTCCATGGACCCCTTCCCCCCACCATATTTCCCAGGCTCCAGTTTTCCACCTGCAGACCCTTGACCCGCACTCTTTAAGAAACAACTTAAAACTGCCTCCAAGTCACCCATACATTTCTGTTTTTTTTTTCCATTTTTTCAATTAAAAGGCTAGCTATTGTCACTCCAATTATGTGTGATAAATAACATTGCTTTAATATGTCTATGTACTGTATATTATTTAAAAATATTCTGTTTCAGTTTTTACTTCATCCATTTGCACACAGCCCTAACAATAAGCTACTTACTAGCCACCTGTAATGTTAGAGTTGTTTCTTATTTTGAAATATCACATTTAAATAGCACTTAGAAAAATAATGAAGTAAAATTGTTCAAGATGTTTAATTACAAGAAACACTAAACCACATATGTTAGAATCCTTGGTTAAATGGAATTCTAAATAAACTATTCAACAGACAGTATAGCAGCTGGCAGTTTTCTGGGGAAATGTCCAGATGTGTTTTTGTATAGTATTGTGGGAAAAGGGTGAGCTGCAAAATACTACAAATACTATATAAGTCTATATTGCAATGTGGGTCAACATTTAAAAAGGCAGAGGGTAAGATCCTTGAAACCCAGGTGCAATTTTGGGTCCCCACAAGTTCTGGCAGCAAGTGACTCCCACAGAAATTAGTCTAAAAACAAGGGAGAAGGAGAAGTCCTAGTGTCCAGAAAGCAACACCGATTATACAGAACTACAAGTCATAGCCGTCACAGCGTCCATAAAGCAGCACACAGCCAATACCGAACTATCAGTCTCAGCAGTTCTAAACACCTTCTAGTCTCCTCTTAGTGAGGCCTGCAGACATGAGTTCCTTCATGTCCATAACTCTAAATACTTTGACACTTCTCTCTCAACATGGGTATGTTAAATGGTACTATAAATTCAGCCCCAAATTAATGGTGCTGAGGTGTCTCACATTATCCTGATAAAAAATTCAAGAACTTGTGTGCTACCTGCTGAGAGGAGCCTCATCTCAGACCCCCCGTTGGGGCACAGGAACTTGCAGATTAATTATACAGATATACTGACTTTTTTACACATTGCCTGTGGATTAGACATCTAATGTTAATAAAATCTAATATTTATGACCTGCATTGCAGGCTGATACATTCAGGCATATTGGACACTGGCAAAGCTTTGCTGTACATTTCTCTTCCCTATCACCCTACCCATCTCTGTGAGACCTCCGCTTTTTGCTAGTGTCCCATAAGTGATGAACCTCTTCTCCCTTACACAGAAATAATTTGCTTCACTAGTTTATTATTTCACTTCAGATTCTTCAATCAACATCTCATTGTCTTCTAACTCAGCAATAAAAGCAGTGCATCTGGATCAGTGTAACCTTGGCAAATACCTTTTGAGCTGTATCCGGACCCCACGCTTTTGGCTTGTGATGTTGCTTTGGGCACCGTATCCTGCTTGGGTGCTCACCTTGGGACTTAATACAACTCGTGTAGCTAGTTGCAGGTTTCTATACAGGTCCATATCCATGGTTCAACGCTATGGAACCCATACTCTGAATACTGTGACTGGCAAAACCTGGACCCTGTTTAGAGACCATTAACATGGACAGGTTTATTGTGTTCAGTGAAAGAAAGTGAAATGCCTCCTCCCGAGGGCACAGGCATTGAGAGGACTGAAGAGGACCTAAAGGCAATGCTAGAGGAGCAGAGGATTTCTCATCCCCAGCCTGTCATACACCTGATATCATGGTTTCAGGCAATATGCTTGCCAGTGTAGGGATTGCTGCAGGCAGATATTAATGAGGAGGAGATAGAGCTAACCATTAGGAGCTTTCCTCCACGTAAAGTGCCAGGCCCTGATGGGTTTACAAGTGAATGGTACCGGCAACATATGGCTATATTAGTCCCCAGGCTCAAATCTCTATTCCAATATTGTTTAGAGCACAAGGTGTTACCACCTTCTTTATTGGAGGCCCGTGTGATACTATTACTCAAACCTGGAAAGGAACCCCTAGAGTGCTCGTCTTATAGGCCAATAGCCCCCCTTAACTAGGACCTGAAAATACTAACAAAAGTGTTGGTAAATCGACTCTCCAAGGTCATTTCCTTGTTGGTCGACATTGACCAAACAGGTTTCATGCCGGGGAAGTCTACTGATACTAATCTTAGGAGACTGTTTGCTCTTTTACAGGTTGAGCATGGGATGACAGAGAGCAGTGTGGTGCTTTCTCTAGATATGGAGAAAGCATTTGATTCTGTGGACTAGCCCTTTATGACTACAGTGCTGGAAGGGAAGGGATTCGGGACTAGATTTTTTTAAGTGGATTTCCCTGCTCTATAGTAAACCGAGGGCGGCACTCCGAATTGGGACCATGACATCAGCATTTTTTTCAGTGGGCAGGGGCACCAGGCAAGGGTGACTGTTATTACCCTCACTGTTTTCCCTGATGATAGAACCTCTGGTAATAGCCTTGAGGGCTTCCAAGGAGGTTCAGGCACTTAGAGTGGGAGGCATCTGGGAATGTTCTGCTCTCTATGCAGACGACATGTTGCTCTTAAGGTTAATTGGACTATTTGCAAGAAGATGGTTGATGAGGGATTCTGAGGATGCTGCCATGGTTTTAGAGGCAACCATCCTCGGATCCTGTGAGGGCCTAGTCAGTCTTCAGAGGCTCAGAAGGGCAAATGTCCTTGACTGGAACTATGAATGTTATGCTCAGAGGATGGGATAGGGTACAAGATATCATGAGGCCAGGATCAAAACCAATATCCCCATCTACACCATTGTGGTTTAATCTTAAATTACAACATTTTAATAACATTTCGGACCCGGTAATATGGGCGGGGGTTGGAATTAAGCGGGTGCAGGATATAGTTGAAGGCGGCAGGCTATGTACCTTCAATAGACTCAAGGCAAAACGTCAACTACCGAACTGGTATCTATTCAGGTACATACAGTTAAGACATGACTTTATCTCCCAGTTTGGCTCGGATGCCCCGGGGCTCTGCTCCTCTTAACTAGAGTTGCTATTAAGTGATGAATCTTTGGTTAAACCTATGTCCACTATGTTTAAGGAACTATTCACGATACGACCAAAGGCGTTGACTAAATGTAGAGATACCTGGAAGCAGCATATTCCGAACTTTCAGGGGGAGGACTGGGATGACATTTGGGAGGTTCTATTTAAAGCCCTGATATTGGTTAGAGACCAGCTTATACAATTTAAACTGGTTCATAGGATTTATTACACGCTGCCATGGCTAGCTGCAATTCATGGATCTTCATCGGCCATGTGCTGCCGATATACTGGAAACACCGGCTGATTTCAACCATATTTTTTGGCACTGCGCTCCAGTGCAAAGATCCTGGATGGAGGTCTTACAAATGTTGCAGGGAATCCTGCAGGTGCCGGTTCCAGCCACCATCCTGGTCTGCCTCTGGGAGGATCTGGTTCCAAAAAGGGCACAGAGGACCTTTCTATCAATTACCTTATTCTATGCAAGTAAAGCAATAATTCTTCACTGGAAAAAGCCTGGGGTGCCATCTTGTTCCTTTTGGAAAGGCTTAGTTAATAAATCTCTGCCCTTCTATAAAGCCACGCATGCTGCTAGAGGGTGTTCGTACAAATTTAAAAAGGTATGGCAAGGATAGTTAGCAGACTCATCTACAGAAGGTTAAGATGGAGTATTGTTCTTGGATGAGATTAACTAGATACTAAATATCAGCCATTCTACTCCATGGAAGTATGAAGGGATGGGGGAAGAACACATTTGCTCTGCTTATTTTTGTTCTTTTAAACAACTGTAACATCTATAATAAATGGGAATAATCAATATCCTGAAGTCTGGGAAGGTCTAGTTGCAGAAGGGGGGGGGGGGGGGGGGTTGGTAGATAGTAGTTGTTGTATAGTTAGTAGACACTATGAGCCTGGGCATGCCCAATAGGCTATGTGTTGCAACATTTCTTTTTCTTAAAAAAAAACAATAAACAGAGTTTCCAAAAAAAAAAATATATATATATATATATATATATGTATGCTTGCCAGTTTAGATATCCCCACTGCTGCTGTGTGCAAAAGCCTCAGTATTTCACACTCAATTCTCCTCTGTATTGCTATGTTCCCTTCTGCTAAACCACAGAAATACAGTATCTCACAAAAGTGAGTACACCCCTCACATTTTTGTAAATATTTTATTATATCTTTTCACGTAACAACACTGAGGAAATTACACTTTGCTACAATGTAAAGTAGTTGGTGTACAACTTGTATAACAGTGTAAATTTGCTGTCCCCTCAAAATAACTCAACACACAGCCATTGACGTCTAAACCACTGTGAGCACACCCCTAAGTAAAAAATGTCCAAATTGGGCCCAATTAGCCATTATCCCTCCCTGGTGTCATGTGACTCATTAGTGTTACAAGGTCTCAGGTGTGAATGGGGAGCAGGTGTGTTCAAATTGTTATCGCTCTCACTCTCTCATATTGGTCAATGGAAGTTCAACATGGCACCTCGTGGCAAACAACTCTCCGAGGATCTGAATAAAAGAATTGTTGCTCTACATAAAGATGGCTTATGCTATAAAAAGATTGCCAAGACCCTGAAACTGAGCTGCAGCACAGTGGCCAAGACCATACAGTGGTTTAACAGGACAGGTTCCATTCAGAGCAGGCCTCGTCATGGTCGACCAAAGAAGTTGCCTTTGGGAAATAGATGTATCAGTGCTGCCAGCATTGTTGCAGAGGTTGAAGGGGTGGGGGGTCAGCCTGTCAGTGCTCAGACCATACGCTGCACACTGCATCAAATTTTTCTGCATGGTTGTCGTCCCAGAAGGAAGCCTCTTCTAAAGATGGTGCACAAGAAAGCCCACAAACAGTTTGCTGAAGACAAGCAGACTAAGGAGATGGATTCCTGGAACCATGTCCTGTGGTCTGATGAGACCAATATAAACTTATTTGGTTCAGATGGTGTCAAGCGTGCGTGGCGGCAACCAGGTGAGGAGTACAAAGGCAAGTGTGTCTTGCCTACAGTCAAGCATGGTGGTGCAAGTGTCATGGTCTTGGGCTGCATGAGTGCTGCCGGCACTGGGGAGCTACAGTTCATTGAGGGAACCATGAATGCCAACATCTACTGTGACTTACTGAAGCAGAGCATGATCCCCTCCCTTCGGAGACTGGGCCGCAGGGCAGTATTCCAAGATAACGACCCCAAACACACCTCCAAGACAACCACTGCCTTGCTAAAGAAGCTGAGGGTAAAGGTGATGGACTGATCAAGCATGGCTCCAGACCTAAACCCTATTGAGCATCTGTGGGGCATCCTCAAATGGAAGAAGGAGGAGCGCAAGTTCTCTAACGTCCACCAGCTCCGTGATGTCGTCATGGAGGAGTGGAAGAGGACTCTAGTGGCAGCCTGTGAAGCTCTGGTGAACTCCATGTCCAAGGGGGTTAAGGCAGAGCTGGAAAATAATGGTGGCCACACAAAATATTGACACTATGGGCCCAAATTGAACATTTTCACTTAGGGGTATACTCACTTTTGTTGCCAGTGGTTTAGCCATTAATGGCTGTGTGTTGAGTTATTTTGAGGGGACAGTAAAATTACACTGTTATGCAAGCTGTACACTCACTACTTTACATTGTAGCAAAGTGTCATTTCTTCAGTGTTGTCACATGAAAAGATGTAATAAAATATTTACAAAAATGAGAGGTCTACTCACTTTTGTGAGATACTGTCCATTCCCATTAATGAACAAATAGAATAGGTATGATGATTGGGTTAACCCTGAAATTATTTACCAGGTGGTGTATTGAGTACATTTTAAATACTCAGCCACCTAGAGGATCCAGCTTTGTCCTACTGAGATCCTGCCAGCTTCTGCCACCGTTCGGTCCTGTGTTTTATGCCATGTTGTTTATGACATCACCGACAGGCCCGCATGCTAAACTCTCCCGATGACGTGGCACTGGGCACATCCCCCTTCACTTTTTTGAATGGAGGGCTAAGCCTCCTGGTATATGTGACGTGCTATCCCTGGAGGCATAGGGAGCGCTGTGCATGTTGTTCGTCTAGGCGAATTATATGCACATGGGAGCTGGGGTGCACCTTTTTATTGCACAAAAAGGTAAATAAACAAAAAAAAACTCACTAATCTTGTAGAGGAGGGGTGGTGAGGAGGGAAGTGCCTACAGAGGGTGAATATTCACTTTAATCAAACATCTTACTGTATCTATTGAACATATTCCTTCATTTAAATAATCTACTGGCAAAACATTTGAGACACTTTTAAAGGATAAGTCACCTTTCAAAAATATTAGATGCACATATTTTCTCAGATAAGAAAATGTGCATTTTTTATTTTTTTTACACTGCAGCCTGTAAAGCATTGCACCTGCGATCAGTAGATTGCAAGTACAATGCCAAGACCCTGCAGACTCTCAGCTTTCTGCCCCTACCTCCCATAAGGGCAGACAGTTACTGAACTGCAGGAAGAATCAATGAACTATGAGAGTGCTCACCAGTGGCCTCACAGTTTATTGCGAACTGTAAGCTGTCTGCCACAGCAACCGTCGGTATTTGCAGTTCATTAATTCAGAGAGGACTGTGTACGAATGCTGTGTGGTAGGAGTCCCACACAGCCTTGCTCTTTTCAAATTGTGATAGTGGGTGCAAGGCATAGGTGTGTGCACAGGGTGTGCCGGAGAAAGGGACTTGGGAATCTTTGTCCTCAGTCTCTTTCTTTGTCTCAAAAATGAGACATCAGGAGTCTGTTTAGACCCCTGATATTTCACCAAAGCCCCCCAAGAGTTAAAGCTACATCGTGGGCTTCCAGTGCCAGAAGGGGGGCCATGGACGTCCTCCCGTGATCGTGCTGCTCTCGCTCTCCCTGTGGCACGCTCTGTGATTGCCGAGTCTTTTGGACTCGGCTGATCACAGATCGGGGTAAAGGGCCTATTACAACGGCCCATTATCACATTATCAGCTGTCAGCCAATTACAGCTGATTACAGAAGTAAACAGAAGCCGTTTTCTTTCAGCCCAAGGAGAAAAGAAGAAAGCCGGTAGCTGACTTCTGTTACAAGGACATTGGTCCCAACATTGCCAACCAGTGCTGCTAATCAGTGCCCACCAGTGCCACCTATCAGTGCCCACCAGTGTCACATATCAGTGCCCACCAGTGTCACATATCAGTGCCCATCAGTACTGCTAATTAGTGCTTACTAGTTCTGCCAATCAGTGCCCATCAGGGCTGCTAATCAGTGCCCACCAGTGACTCATCATCAGTATCCCCTCTCAGTGCTGCCCATCAGTGCCACCTATCAGTGCTGCCTATCAGTGCCACCTCTCAGTGCCCATCGGTGCCACCCATCATTGCAGCCTTATCAGGGCCCACCAGTGCCGCCTTATTAGTGCCCATCAGTGCAGCCTCACCAGTGCCACCTATTAGTGCCACCTACTCAGTGCAGCCTATGAGTGCCCATCAGTACCCATAAGTGCAGCCTCATCAGTGCACATCAGTGAAAGAGAAAAGTTACCTTTTTGCTAAATTTTATAACAAACTATGAAAAATGTTTTTTTTTTTTTCAAAAACTTTGGTCTTTTTTTGTTCCTTTAGCGAAAAAATAAAGAACCCAGTGGGGATTAAGTGTTTAAAGTGTTACAAAACCCACAGCTGTAAAATCAGTCTGTATATATAGTAAAGCATGCTTGTTATACTCACAGTGGAAGGTAAGGGGTTAATCCTTTGTATTGTGTATAAAGGCTGCTTGAGCCTGCCTCTCTGATCCTCCTCTTCTTCCATTGTCTCATAAAAAATAACCTGATGTTTACAGAGCCAGTGAGTGGACAAGGCTGCGCATGCTCAGTTTGGGGTGTATTTCTAGAGAGTTTTTTTCTTCCTGGGAGAGTGCATGTGATCAACACAGGGCCAATCAGCACTGTCCAGACAGAGGATCAGTGCAGTAAGAGAACTCCTCCTACAAGGTTTACTAGGAGATGATAGAAGTCACAAGGCTGCTATATACTGCTGATGAGAAAAGGTATTTAGCAGTTTATATTTACTACAATAATTACATTTACATGTGCTGTGTACTGTAGTAGATCAGATATAGTGACTGCAAGGTTCTAGGTTTGGTAACACTTTAAGGTGAACTTATCCTTTAAAGGCCTTTACCTCACAGGCCCAGCTGTGCAAATGGGTATTGCTGCTATTTCTGTTTGCCAGACCGCAGCTAATTGGACTAGGACAATGTGCAACCAGCAGGATCCTATCTTTTAGGAGCAAACCTTGGAGGAGCACTTGCAGACACTGCCCTCTGCCTTACTCTTTTGTGTGGATTCCCTAGAACAGGGAGTTTCCAAACTATAGATTGTGGGTAGAGTTGGGCGAACGGTTCGGGTTTTTATGGATTTTAAGCACAACCCCACACCAAAATGTAAAAAAAAACATTGTGCCCCCAAATGCATACCAGATACTTTATCCGAGCATGCAGCCTGGCAGGTCAGGATGGGGGGGACAAGTGAGCAGCCCCCCTCCTGAACCATTCCAGGCCACATGCCCTCAACATGGGGGGTGGGTGCCCCAAAGCATGTTGATGTGGACAAGGGTCTCCTCCCCGCAACCCTGGGCTGTGGTTGTGGGGGTCTGTGGGCAGGGGTCTTATCAGAATCTGAAAGCCCCCTTTAAGAAGGGGGCCCCCAGATCTTGCCCCCCCTATGTGAATGAGTATGGGGTACATAGTACCCCTACCCATTCACCAAAAACGTGTCAAAAAGTAATAAAAAACACAGAGACAGTTTTTGACAATTCCTTTATTAAGAAATAAAAAAAACAGTGTCCTACGATGCAAATCCACTGTCAATCATGCCACCCACCACACCGAAAAAAGAAAAAAACAAAAAACTCTGTACTCATTGTTGGCTAAATGCCTCCATTGTCACTTTTTATATAGGTAAGGGCGGGCCATCTGGCAATGTCACCTGGTGGCATCGCCCCTTGTGATGTTACCAACCCAGCTGGCACTGCTGTGTGACATCACAAGGGGGGCGGTGCCACCAGGTGATATTGCCAGGTGGCCCAGCCCTTACCTATATGAGGACTGTCAAATGGCAGAGGAGGCGTTCGGTGGTCAGCCGTCAATGAGTGCAGAACGTTTTTTTCTTATTCGGGTGCAGCGGGTGGCATGATCGAAGATGCATTTACATCAGGGGACAGGTTTTTTATTTTTTAATAAACGAGTTGTCAAAAACTGTCTCTGTTTTTATGACTTTTTGACTATTATGTACCCCATACTCATTCACATGGGGGGCGGGATCTAGGGGCCCCTTTCTTAAGGGGGCTTCCAGATTCTGATAAGCCCCCTGCCCCACAACCACAGCCCAAGTTTGTGGGGAAGAGACCCTTGCCCCCATCAACATGGGGACAAGGTGCTTTGGGTGGGTGGGGCAGAGCCCCCCTGGCCTGAAAGCACCCCCCATGTTGAGGGCATGTGGCCTGGTATGGTTCAGGAGGGGGGGGCACCCGCTCACCTCCCCTTTCCTGCCCTGCCAGGCTGCGTGCTCGGATAAAGCTTTAGTATGTATTCTGGGAGGGGACCCTATGCTGTTTTTTTGTTTTTTTTGGCATAGGGTTCCCCTTAAAATCCATACCAGACCCAAAGGGTCTGCTATTGACTGGGGGGGGGGGCACCCATGCTGTTTTTTTCTTTATTTTTTTTTCAATAACTGGGTGCTGTCAATTGCAACTGTGAGTCAATTTAAATGTGTTTTGACTCATTTTTACTTTAGAAATGTAATTTTTGCTGCAGCATATTCTATGCATGCTACAGATGCACCACTTTACAGGCAGACTAAGGGGAACCCCCAGGCACTATATTTAAAGGAATTTTTCATATTGTTGCACTTTAACCACTTGCCGACCGCCAACCGCAGGTTGACGGCGACAAAGTGGTTCGATATCGCAAACCGCCGTCATACGACGGCGGCTGCGAGATCGCGCACTGTAAGCGTGCGTGCACCGCCGGAGGCGCGCCCGCGTGCTCACTATGTTCGGGGAGGGCCAGGGAGCGGGTGCTGCGGACTCGATCGCCGCCGGCTACCCGCGATGCCCCCCCCCCGCACTGAAAGAAAGAAAGTCACGCCCCCCCCCCGTAGCGCCCATCGGCCGCCGCTAGCTCAGGCGTCGTGGGCGAGGGACCGGGAGGGGCTTGT
>BLSH010197533.1:1093456-1110298 GCA_018402905.1 Glandirana rugosa | reverse complement strand
AATTTCATCGGCTCGCTGTCAAAACGGGGGATCGAGGGGCTGGTGCATCTGTACCCTGATTATAGTTGCAACATGTTACAAAAGGTGAACTTATCAAGGTGTTTCTCAGAATAGACAGCCCTTTCGGCACTCTCTGATTCCTTGGGATCTTACTTTGGCTCTCACTGCCCTGCAGACACCGATCTTTAAACCATCATGGAACTCTGTTTGGATAATATTTCTTGCAAAGTGGCCTTCATAATGGCTATCCCATTTGTCAGACAAAGTAGTCTTGCACCCAAGACCTAGGTTTCTAATTAAGGTGTTTTCCAACTTCTACCTTAACCACTTGCCTACTGGGCACTTAAAGTGCTCTCACACTTTGAATGACAATTACTCAGTCATGCAACACTGTACCCATATGATTTTTTTTGTCCTTTTTTTTTCATACAAATAGAGCTTTCTTTTGGTGGTATTTAATCACTTCTGTGTTTTTTATTTGTTGTGCTATAAATGAAAAAAGACCGATAATTTTAAAAAAACACATTTTTCTTCGTTGTTGTTATAAAATGTTGCAAATTAGTAATTTTTCTAAATGTTTTTAAAATATTGGCCACAGTTTACTGTTACATATCTTTGGTAATAATAGCCCAAATTTGTGGATATTATTTGGTCTATGGGAAAGTTAGAGAGTCTACAACCTATGGTGCAAATCAATGAAAATTGATCACACATGATCACACCTGATATACTGAAGGCCTATTTAATTTCTTGGGACAATAACAAGCTAGCAAAGTACAAATGCCCCCCAAATTACCTATTTTTGAAAGTAGACATTCCAAGGTATCTAGTAAGAGGCATGGTGAGTTTTATTTCTTTGCAATATGAAGATTTTCCTTTTCCACAAAATTGTCATTGTAACAGGTTATTTCTTCCACATGGCATAGGCACACCACAAATAACACCTCAAAACACATTCTACTCCTCCTCCTGAGTATGGTAATACCACATGTGTGGGACATTTTTACAGCCTGGCCTCATCGAGAGGTCCAACATGCAGGGAGCACTATCAAATGTTCTAGGAGCATAAATTACACATCTCATTTCTCAACCACCTATTACACTTTTGAAGGCCCTGGAGCACCAGGACAATGGAAACGCCCACAAACTGATCCCATTTTGGAAAGCTAATGCCCCAACGTATAATCTATGAGGCATAATGAGTCTTTTTTGAGAATTTTTTTTACACAGAGTTGTTAATTTATAAGATATTTCCAACACATAGCATGTACATATCAAAAATGACACCCCAAAATACATTCTGCTATTCCTCCTGAGTATGGCGATGCCACATGTGTGAGACTTTTACTACACAGCCTGGCCACATACAGAGGCCCAACACTGAAGTAGCACCTTCAGGCGTTTTAGAAGCATAAATTACACATCTCATTTCTCAACTACCTATTACACTTCTGAAGACAGTGGAGCACCAAGACAATGCAAACGCCGACAAAATGACCCCATTTTGGAAAGCTAACACCCCAATGTATACTCTATGATGCATAATGAGTCTTTTGAACGTGCCATTTTTTTCCAGAAGTTTTTGGAAAATGCGGAACAAAAATTAACACTTTTTTTTTTACACAAGTTGTCCATTTATAAGATATTTCCAGCACATAGCATGTACATAGCAAAAAATTACACCCCAATATACATCCTGCTACTCCTCCTGAGTATGGTGATACCACATGTGTGAGACTTTTACACAGCTTGGCTACATACAGAGGCCCAACATGCAAGGGACACATTCAAGTGTTCCTAAGGACACGTAGCATGCACATACCAAGAATTACACCCCAAAATACATTCTGCTGAGCAAAGCGTAAACAAAAGATTACCTGTAGTTTTAGTAGCGCAGTTGTCCACAGGGGGATAGCACTGGTCCAGGCAGCAGGCAGGGACTTGGTCTGTGACAGCGAACACAATTGTCCAGGCAACAGGCAGGAATACTGTCCATAGTACAGGAAGCAGACAGGAGTACTGTCCATATACAGTCCAGGGTCAGTGCAGGCAGAGATATTGTCAACAGTTCCAAAATATTGGTTCTAGTAGTAGGCAGGAACATGGTCCATAGTACAGGTAGCAGGCAGAGGTGTGATAAGTTCATGCGGCAGGCAGGGGCATGATGGTAGTAAGTCCTGCAGGCAGCAGGCAGAAGTAGGGCCTCGGTCAGGACAGAATGAGGACGGGTAGAGGCTTCTCCCACCCAAATCTCTTTGAAGCCTCCGAGTCTCCAGACCCTAATCTGGGAGAGAGAAAACCATCCAGAAAAACAATTCTGGAACCCCTCACATATGTGAGACCCCTGTTTTGTTAATCCCACTACTCCAGTAGCAGGGTGCAAGATCAGTCCAAGAGGCAGGCAAAAAACAGTCCAGGGTCGGTTCCAGATCAGGCAAAGGTATGTACAAAAGCGGCAGGCAAAGGCGTGGTCAAATAACAAGCCAGGGTCAGTTCAAGAGCAAGCAGTGGCATAAGGGGTGTGAATGTAAATGTCAGGAACTGAGGATTAATGATCACTAATAATTTACTAAAGTGTGATAATGGTGGAAGAAGTCACCTATGTAGAGGCCTGGTTGGGAAAGGCACTGGTGACAATAATAAGTGGTGTCTCTTCTACCTCCTCCACTGGAGCACACCCGGAATTTTTTCTGGTGTTTTTGGCCTGTGGGTCTGGGAGGTATTTTATCGGGGAAATGGCATTGGGAGAGTCTGCTAATCACATCAGATCTAATGTTTTCTGGCGGGCCATTCTGAAATATACGTGTGGTGATGATTTCCTCCTGGTAGCCAAGGAAGGGTTTGGGGTTTTCGGTGGAATTGCTGTAAAGTATATAGGTGTTGTACATGGCCAAATGAAAAAAAGTGTGCTACTTTTTTATACCAATGGTATGTTCGTCGGGTGGCAAGATAGGGTTATTTGGTTGTTTTAGTAGACTCCCCCCATACACAAATTGTACTCATGGACACAGCTTGGTTTTTGGATTGGGCCATTCCTTCTGGGAATCTCCACGAATGTATTATTGTGGATTGAAGACAACATATAGACATCCCTTCTATCCCTCCACTTCACAGCCAGAATTTCCTCATTTCACAGACTCGCCATCTCTCCTCTTCTTACCTTCATGTTGATGAATCTTTGAGGAAAGCACATCCTATTTTTTTTGACAGTGCTACATGCTGACATATACTTCCTGTGAAGGTTCCAGGACAGGGGCAAACTTGTATAGAAGTTGTCGACATACAAGTGGTAGCCTTTCTCCAGGAGTGGGTAAATGAGGTCCTAAACAACTTTCCCGCTGGAGCCTAAATTATGGCACTGATGACATGCGACACTGGTGACAGATGGCACTGATAACACGTGACACTGACAGATGGCACTGATGACACGTGGCACTGATGACAGTTAGCACTGATGACACGTGACACTGATAACAGGTCAGGTGGCACTGATGACAAGTGACACTGATGATTGATGGCACTGATGACACGTGACACTGTTGATTGATGGCACTGATGATTGATGCCACTGATGACACGTGATACTGATGACACGTGGCACTGACAGGTGGCACTAATGACAGATGGCACTGACAGATGGCACCGTGACACTGTAAAATTGATGGTCACTTGGACACCAGTGGGCACTGTGATAGGCAGTATTTGGGCACAGTAAATAGTAGTTTTATATAACTCACTGTTCACTGAAAATATCTGCAGCACAGAACACTCTTGCTCTCCTCACACACAGTCTCTGTGTGAGGAGAGAAAGCCAGCAATGAGAGATGATCTCATGTGTACATCTGAGATCATCTCTCATTGGACCTGCCGATCACGTGGTAAATGGCCACTGTGATTGGCCATTTACCACAATATGTGATTGGCTGTGTCCAAGGGACACGGCGATCACAGATCTTCCCTGATGTGCGCCCGCAAAGGGGAGGACGTGCATGGACGCCCTCCCGGCAATGCAGGTCCATGCTGTAGCCGTCTTTTGGCTATAGTGCAGATGTGTAGTGGTTAAAGTGGTTGTAAACACTCACATATACCGAGTGAAGTGAACAGCCTCAGATGGTACACATCCTCCTACATAGGTTTCATTAGTTTAGCTGCAGTCTTCCCCTCTCTACATCCTTTCAGTAGTGCAGATCGTGTTAAAAATCTTTCTTCATCTGTCTCAGCATAGAGCAGAGGGTGGAGAAACTGCAGTTACACTGTGTGAGAGCTGATTGGAGGAAAGGAACACATCCCCCTCCACTCAGAAGAAGAACAAACAAGCTCCGTTCTCAGCCCCCCCCCCCATAAATGTATCTCATGTGTTGGGAAAGCTTCTCAGAAGTGACTCTGTTTGTGACTCATGCTGGTAACAGAGGAACCGAGCACCAGAGAGAAATGTCACTTAGAGCTTTGGAGAGAGATAAGTAAACACTACAGATATATGTGCTTATTTCAAAATCCATGACTGGGGTTTACAACCACTATAATGAAGACATAGTCCTCCCCTCCTTGCGCCCTGCTGCTAAGCACCCCAAAGAAATTGCTGTTCAATGTCTTCACATTGTCAGAGCTATCAGAGCTTATCCAAAAGCCACAACTTCTATAAGAAAGATTGACTCTCTATCTCCATCTCAGGAGTTTACACATTAACCTGTTCCCTACCGACCAAGTCATTGTAAAATGACGTTGGCAGGAACCCTTCGTCGATCCGGGCAGACGTCATATGATGTCTGCCTCTTTTCACCACTGCTGCGGGCCCCGTGGCAATTGCGGATCGACCGTGTCCCCCGGTATCGTGTCCCCTCCGATCGGGGTAAAGAGACAATAGATTTGGCTCTTTACCACGTGACCCGGCTGTGTCCAATCACAGCCCGCCACTTTGTTGCTTCTCGTGGCCGCAGCTCGTGCACATCCCCAGGGACGCTCAGCGCGGCAATCGGGCCCGGCCCCGATCAGGGTAAATGAGCTCTTTACCAAGTGACCGGCTGTGAGTGGACATATATGTATACAATCCACCGGTAACGCGATGTTACCGGGCTCTTCTCCTCACACACTGATCCGGTGTGAGGAGAACAGTGAGTTACCATTGTTTGATCACTATACTGTGCCCATATTGTGCCCCACTCACATAAAGAGTACCTGTCAGTCCATAAGAGTACCTGTCAGTCCCTCAGAGTACCCGCCATACCATCAGAGTACCTGCCATACTGTTGGAGTACCCTATCATCACATCAGAGTACCTGTCAGTCCATCAGAGTACCTGTCAGTCAATCTGAGTACCCGCCATACCATCGGAGTACCTGTCAGTCCATCAGAGAACCCGACATACCATCTGAGTACCTGTCAGTCCATCAGAGTACCCGCCATTCCATCAGAGTACCTGCCATTCCACCAGAGTACCTGCCATTCCACCAGAGTACCTGTCAGTCCATCAGAGTACCTGCCAGTCCATCAGAATATCTGCCAGTCCATCAGAGTGCCAGTCCATCAGAGTACCAGTCCATCAAAGGACCCGCCGGTCCATCAGAATACCTGCCAGTCCATCAGAGTACCTGCCAGTCCATCAGAATATCTGCCAGTCCATCAGAGTGCCAGTCCATCAGAGTACCAGTCCATCAAAGGACCCGCCGGTCCATCAGAATACCTGCCAGTCCATCAGAGTACCTGCCAGTCCATCAGAGTACATTATCATCACATCAGAGTACCTGTCAGTCCATCAGAGTACCCTATCATCACATCAGAGTGCCTGTCAGTCCATCAGATTACCCGTCAGTCCGTCAGAGTACCTATTAGCCTATTAGTCCCTGACAAGCAGTCCAGTGTCACCTGTCATACAGCCACCATGTCAAAAAGGGTATACACTCCAGAAGAAGCACATCAAATGCTATGCCTGACCGATGAGAGCATTGCCCAGTGACAGTTCCGATTACGTTTCTGATTTGGAATACCAGCCCTTCGAAGAAAGTGTATCATCGTCTGAATTTGAGGAGGAAGTAGTCCGTCTGAAAAGAAGACGGTTTGAAGACGAGGCAGCTACCAGCAGCGCCAGAGACCCTAATGGCCAACTGGTAAATGCCAATGGCGCTAGACCACAAGAAGAGAGGCCCAGTACAAGCACTGGAATTTCACAGCAAAGAAATAGGGCCCAAACCCAGCTTCCAGATTCCCTGGGAAACCCACAGTGGCTGCCTTCTAGCACAGGGTCATCCACAATCCCCCCTTTTACAGCACAGCCAGGCGTACAGGCCAACACGGAATGTTTTTCCGAAATTGATTTTTTTAATCTATTTTTTCCTAAAGAGCTATTGCAAAGCATCATGGACCAGACTTTATGCCCAACAACACATTCGGAACAACCCCAACTCATTCTATGCCTGTCCTTTTGAATGGAGACCCCTAACCGTGCAGGAGCTGAAAATATTTTTGGCCTTACGTTCAACATGGGGATTACAAAAAAAACAAACTGCGTGCATATTGGCCTACCCACCCCATCCACCATATGCCAGTTTTTTCATCTGTCATGACCAGGTCCCGTTATGACATGATAATGCGGTTCCTGCATTTCAGCAATAACTCGCCCCCCCCCCCCCCCCGAAATCATCCCAACTTTGATAGATTGTTTAAAATTCGGACTAAAACTCAACAAGCTTTGTGAAAGTTCCACTGGATACGTGCACGCCTTTCGTGTATACGAAGGCAAAGACTCCCATCTCCAGCCCCCTGATTGTCCATCGTATATGGGAATAAGCGGGAAAATTGTCTGGGAATTGACATACCCACTCTTCAAAAAAGGATATCATATTTACATGGACAATTATTACACGAGTGTGCCCCTTTTCCGCCACCTATATCGGGAGGATACTTTGGCCTGCGGTACAGCAAGAAAAAACATAAAGGGCTACCCACAGAGTCTAGTCACCACAAATCTGCAAAGGGGGGAATCATCAGCGTTGAAAAGCCTCAGTGTATCCACGCGTACAATAAATTCATGGGGGGGGGGGGGTGGATTTAAATGACCAGATGTTGCAGCCCTATCTACCAACTCGAAAATCCCTCTTCTGGTACAAAAAAGTCACGGTTTACTTTTTTCATATGGCCATGTACAAAGCATACGTCACCTACCGGAAATCAACAAAATGACCCAACCCCTTCCTAAACTTCATTCAAGACGTCATTACTGCCCTGATATATCCACAAGGATCCCCCCCAGAAAGCATCTGCACCGATTGTCTCAGCAGACTGCATGAACGTCATTTTCCTGACCATATTCCCCCATCAGCAACCGGAAGAAGGCAGCAAAAGAGGAATTAGGAAAGACACCAGTTTCTATTGTCCCCAATGTCCCTTCAATCCTGGCCTTTGCATCGGAGAATGCTTAAAACGCTTTCATACACTTGTAAATTATTAGTATTTCAATAATATTTCAAATAGACTGCCATTTCCCAACTTTCAATTCCTGTGCTGATTATTTCCCTGGACCAACCATACCACTGCCTTCCATGTGAACTGACCCTGGCCTTTTTATTGACTCTGCCTGCCGTCTGCATTGTTTATCCGCCTTATTTCTGCCTTTCACATGAACTGACCCTGGACTGTATTGACTATGCCTCTGCCTACCGTCTATTTCTGCTTTTTACCTGCACTGACCTCAGCCTGTTGACCATGTTTTTGCCTGCCCCTTGGACTGATCTTTCACCCTGCTACACAGGGGTCTCGCATATGTGAGGGGCTCCAGAATGATGTTCTGATTTGAGAAAACCAGTTATTGGTTTTCTCTTTGTTTTGTAATTCCCAGAACAGGGTCTGGTGTCCAGCGGCTTCAAAGCAATTTGGGTGGGTGAAACCTCTACCCCATCCCCATTCTTTCCTGACTGAGGCCCTAAGCTTGATGGTCCTGCCTGCTGCCTGGACAGATACTTTGGCTGTACTGACAATATCTCTGCCTGCACTGACCCAGGACTTTTTATGGACCATGTGCCTGCTGCCTTGACCCAAAACTTTGGCTGTACTGACCATATCTCTGCCTGCTGTCTGTGCTATGGACAGTATTCCTGTCTGCTGCTTGGACGATCCTTTCGCTGCTGCTTACCACATCCCTGCCTGCTACCTGGACCAATGCTTTGACTGTGCTGCCAATACCTCTACCTGTACTGACTATGGACAATATTCCTGCTCGTTGCCTGTTTTGCTGTCGCTGTCCACGTTCCTGCCTGCTGCCTGGACCGATGCTCTCCTCTGTTGACCACTGCACTACTAAAACTGCAGATAATCTTTTCTTAGCCTTTGCTCAGTAGAATGTATTTTAGTTTGTAATTTGTATGTACAGTACATGCTATGTGTTAAAAATATGAAGGGCCTTCAACAATGTGATAGGTTGGCAGGAATTTATGTGTGTGATTCATGTCCCTAGAACACCTGGAGATGGATGTTGGGCCTCTGTATGTGGCCAGGCTGTGTAAAAGTCTCACACATGTGGTATCACCATACTCAGGAGGAGTAGCAGAATGTATTTTGGGGTGTCATTTTTGCTGTGTACATGCTATGTGCTGGAAATATCTTAAAAATGGGCAACTTTGTGTAAAAAAAATGTGTTTTCATTTTTTTTCCACATTTTCCAAAAACTTCTGAACAAAAATGACATGTTCAAAAGACTCATCATGCCTCATAGATTATACGTTGGAGTGTTAGCTTTCTAAAATTGGGTCATTTTGTGGGAAATTCCATAGTCCTGGTGCTCCAGGGCCTTCAAAAGTGTAATAGGTGGTTGAGAAATGAGATGTGTAATTTATGCTCGTAGAACACCTAAAGGTGCAACTTCAATTTTAAGCCTCTGTATGTAGTCAGGCTGTGTAAAAGTCTCACACATGTGGTATCGCCATACTCAGGAGGAGTAGCAGAATGTATTTTGGGGTGTCATTGCAAGTATGCATATGCTGTGTGTGAGAAATAACTTGTTATGACAATTTTGTGTAAAAAAAAAAAAAAAAATCTTCATTTTGCAAAGAATTGTGGGGAGAAAATTACAACTTCAAAAAATTCACCATGCCTCTTACTAAATACCTTGGGATGTCTACTTTCCAAAAAAGGGGTCATTTGGAGGGTGTTTGTACTTTACTGGTTTGTTACTGTCTCACAAAATGAGATAGGCCGTCAGTACATTGCGTGTGATCAATTTTGAATGATTTGCAGCATAGCTTGTAGACTCTATAACTTTCACAGATACTAAATAATATACGCTAATTTGGGTTATTTTTACCAAAGATATGTAGCAGTATATTTTTGTCCCAAATTTATGAAGAAAAATTACCTTTTTGCAAAATTGTACAATAGAAACTAAAAAAAAGTGTGTGTTTTTCAAAATGTTCCCTTTTTTCGCTTATATTGCAAAAAATAAAAACCCAGCGGTGATTAAATACCACCAAAAGAAAGCTCTATTTGTGAGAAAAAAATGATACAAATTTTGTTTGGGTACAGTGTAGCATGAGAGAGTAATTGAGATTCAAAGTGTGAGAGCGCTGAAAGCTGAAAATTGGTCTGTGCAGGGAGTATAAACGTCCTGTATTGAAGTGATTAAAGTAGAAGTCCACTCTACCACTAAAATCTCTAAATCTACAGGCATCCATGATCTAAGACTAACCTATCTAGCACTGTAAAGAAGAAATCGCTATACATACCTTTTTTCAAGCTGTTTTGGTCCCACGCCGAGCTGTCAGCGACGGCTTCGCTGTGGAGGCAGGTGCAGAAGAGGCAGCCGACAACGGAAGCCCCATAGTAACTCTGTGGGTGACGTCCCTTCCCATTAATTTCCCAGCCATTGTCAGCTTCCGCTGCTGGAGACTGGACCGAAGCGACTTCAAAAAAGGTATGTATAGCAACTTCTTCTTTACAGGGCTAGATAGATTAGTCTTAGATCGTGGATGCCTGTAGATTTAGAGATTTTAGTGTTAGGGTGGACTTCCACTTTAAAGGAGAAAAAACCTCTAGCACTCTTACATGCTCACTCCACCAGATCAGTGAGTGATCCCTGGGCATTCCAACATCAAGCCTCTGTTGTCCAGCTTTGTAAGGCTGCCACCTGGTTTCTAATTTTTACCTTCTCCAGGTTCTACCAGGTGGACCTCTAAGCTTCAACAGATGCAGCTTTTGGCTGCAAGGTTTTTGCAGCAGCACTCTGAGTTGGGTCTGTTGGCACAGTTGTGCTTGCCTTGTTGTTGCCCACCCTTATTATTCTTTGCTTGGGGACCACCCAGGGTCTGTGGATATCCAGCCTGTGTCCTGTCAGGAATTTTAACTTAAAGTGATTGTAAAGGCAAATTTTTTTTTTTTAAATAACAAACATGTCATACTCTGAGCAGCGGTTTTGCTCCGGGCTCCTCCTCTTCTCGAGTGACCACCAGGCTTCCCTGGGGTCACCCTTGCAGGCACGCTCCCGAGTCATGCTGTTGTGTGTATTCACACAAACAGTGGGACTCGGCCACGCCCCCTGGCTCCCAGGTCTCTGGACTTGATTGACAGCTACGGGAGCCAATGAGAACCGGAGCAGCTCGAGTGAGCTCCGAGGCTTGTCCCCGTCGTGGGATCGGTTCGGACTCTGGTAAGTAAAGGGGGGTTGGGGGGGGGGGGGCTGCTGCAAGTGAAAAGGTTTTTCACCTTAATGCATAGAATGCATTAAGGTGAAAAACCTTGAGGGTTTACAACCCCTTTAACTATAGGGCTTGTTTACACTTGCTTCTAAACATGGCATTGGACACCCTTTTTTAAAGCACTCTGCATGCCAATCAAAGCTCCTGTCACTAAATAAAATGGTTAGCTTACAGTCCTGTTCACCAGTTGTGCTTTCTTTGCTTTGCTTCAAAAATGATACCCTATGTCGCTTTAGTGGTGCTTCAAAGCGTCTTCAAAGCCTCCATAGGAGTCTATAACAAAGCTTGCTTGAAGCACCTGCAGCTTTATGAATGGCTTTATTAAGCTTTAACTTTGCTTTGTTTTGGAGGATTTGCAGGTATGAGATAACAACACACACACACACACACACACACACACACACTCAGGGCCAAACTTCATTAAAACTTCAAAGAAGCATCACTGAAGCATCATCGAAGCACCACAGAAGCATCAAAAACACAAAAAAAGCATTTTGAAACGGTAGGCACTTTAATAGATGTTGAAGTCAAAGCAGATGTAAACAAGCCCTAAACGCTATATCTTGGAATATAATACAAGGCATAAGCCAACCTCCCTTGTGTTGCCCATTGTTACTCATGTTGCATTGCTTGTTAACAAAACTGAGGTCTTAGGAAGTTCTTTAGGGTTACACATGGATGCCCAGGGGGAATGTCCAGTAAATATTTGCCAACAGAGCCTGCTGCTAGTGTTAACAAGATTTATAGGAGCTACTGTATAGAGCATGCTGTGTGCAGAACCTGAGTTTGAATCAGCATTTCTTGATAATGATACATACATTGAAGGAGCTCCCATTGTTAGACCTGTTAGCATGGTTCAACTGAACACAGCCTGATTGGCTCATAGGTACCGATCTAATAGGAGGAAACCTCCTATCAGAGGATCACCGCCATTACTAGTAAAATAACGCTATAACTTTTGCGCAATCCAACCAATATACGCTTATTGGGATTTTTTTCTACCAAAAATATGTAGCAGAATACTAGGGTTGCACCGATATCACTTTTTTGCTAACAAGTACGAGTACCCATACATTACCTTTGGTAGTCGCCGATACCAATTACCGATACCTATTGCCTAGGAAGAGTAGGTAGAGGGGTGGTTTGGGAGGTGCCCCTCAACATCCCCTTTACATTACACAACCCTCTGCACCTCTGAAGCCCTTTACATTACACAGCCCCCTGCTCCTCTGCATCCCCTTTCCATTACACAGCCCCCTGCTTCTCTGCATCCCCTTTACATTACACAACGCCCTGCACCTCTGGACCCATTTATATTACACAGTCCCCTGCTCCTCTGCATCCCCTTTACATTACACAGCCCCCTGCTCCTCTGCATCCCCTTCACATTACACAGCCCCCTGCACCTCTACATCCCCTTTACATTACACAACCCCCTGCTCCTCTGGACTCCTTTACATTACACAGCTGCCCCGCAGCTCTGCACTCCTGCATGTTACACAGACACCCCATCCCCCCAAACCCTGGAACCCTGAATATTACAAAGACCCCCCACCCCCAGCATGTTACACAGACCCCCCCACACCCCAGCATGTTACAAAGACCCCCCACCCCCCAGGTGAGTCCGGGGGGCTGTCACCTTGGAGGGGTGAGTGCGGACATGGGGGGTCTTACTATGTTTGTGTTTTTATATTTTACTTTTTACATTTTTTAGTTTACTTTTTTTTTGGGGGGGGGTCACCTTGGAAGGATGAGTGTGGGCGGACCTGGGGGGGGGGTCTTACTATGTTTTTGTTTTGTTTTTTTAACTTTTTACATTTATTTATTTTGGGGGGATGGGGTCTTTGGTGAGATATCAGAGGTCTAAACAGACCTGCATATCTCTTCTTGTGAGACAGAGAAAGGGACTGAATATAGTCCCTTTTCTCTGCAGCACTTTACATCAATGAATGAGGAATTTCAGAAATTTCTCATTCATTGATAAAATGACAGACTGATACATAGTAACCCTCGCAGTTACTATTATCAGCTGTCAGTGGGACATATAGCAGTGATCTTAATGATTGCTGCTTGTACCCTTTGTACTACAGGGGGGGCTTGGTAAACATATGTTTACCAAGTCCCCCAAGCCCCAACTTCACCCCTACCCGCACGCTCCCCCCGCCGATCCCACCGCCGCGATCCCCAGCCTGTCAGCTCAATGCAGGCAGAAGCTGCAGGCTGCAGGAGGGGAAGGAGGGATGCCACTTGGAGCGGTGATGGATGGGGGTGCGGGGGCCGGTATGGGGGTGATCTGATCTGGCAGAGGAGGGATGCCGGCTAATGATGGTAGCTGCGGACAGGGCCGCCATCAGGGTGGTACACGGATCGGGTTAAGGAGGGGTCTCCCAAGCCTGGTGACAGCTGGTGGGAGGGGAGGAGGAGGCGGAGAGTGGGAATCCGAGGACACCTGATTGGTTGTTAAGGAAGCAGGGGCCCCGTTCCTTAACAACCAATTATTGCTAAGATTTTGTCCTTTACATTTCAGTTGTTAGCTGGGAATTCCCGCTGACAACTGAAAGAACAGAGACCGAAGGTATCTGTTTCCGGTATCGGGGCATTTTTCACGAGTACCAGTATGCTGAAAATGCCCAGTATTGGTACCGATACTGAAACCAGTATCGGTGCAACCCTACAGAATACATACTGGCCTAAATTCATAAAGAAATTCGATTTTTTTCAATTTTTTTATTGGATATATTTTATAGCAGAAAGTAAAAAATATTGTTTTTTTTTGTTTATAGGCCAAAAATTAAAAATGCAGCGGTGATCAAATACCACCAAAAGAAAGCTCTATTTGTGGGGAAAAAAGGACATACATTTTATTTGGTACAGTGTTGCACGATCGCACAATTGTCAGTAAAATTAACGCAGTGCCGCATTGCAAAATGGCCTGGTCATGAAGGGGGTAAATCTTCCTGAGTGGTTAATAAAAAAGTGCAATAATTGTGTGACAAAAAATTTTAACTGCCACATTTTCATTCTTTGGGCTCTCTGCTTTCAAAAAATATGTAATGTTTGGGGAGGTTAAGTCATCTGCAGGCCTAAAATGTGCATTTTAACATGGAAAAAATGGTTATAGCAGCAAAAGGCTTATATAAATAACACAATAACAACCAAAGCTAATGGAATGCTGCCAGAAAAAAAATTTACGATCAGTGGATTCATGCTGGTAAAAAATGCTTTAGATGCGTACCCTTTTATGTTTTGTCTTTGATAAACCCTCTCAGTGTGCACAGAGATAGTAAACAGCCTTCCTTCAAAAAATAATTTTCTATTCATTTAACAAGTACTTTTTCAGTTTTTCCATTTTTTTTTAAGTGCACAGAATTTTTTTCTAGAGATCGAACAGAAGCAGCATGCTTTTTTCAGACTTTTTTTTATTTAGAAACCCTGCACACTTTAAGAACATTTAATAGCTATATAGAAGATGTTATAAAACAAACCATATTTGTATGCTGTTCTATGTCCATAACAGGCATTATGATATTATTTTTTCAAGGTGGCTTGCTTGACTCATGTAGCTGCCAACTTTCTTAATGGTGGAGTAGAAGCAAAACGTTGGGGAACTGCTCATGGAAGTATTGTCCCGTACCAGGTAAGACTGCAATGCAAAGCTTTGTGTTAAGAACAAATTAAATGTAATTACTTGTTGACCCTAGTTTGTGCAAATGTAAAGCTCAGTCGTGGCAAAACACTAGAGTAATTTTATAATACAACACCACAATCGATTAGCCATTTCTGAGCACATCTAGAAACGTTGTACCATTGTTATACACCAGCAGTGAGATTATAGAAGTCAAACACAAAAGTCTGTGTTTCTATGGGTTTTTATTTTTTGTTTAATCACAGATAATAGGTGCATTTATGATCTGATTTGCAGAAAGTGGAGAAGTTACTGATTATAAGGAGATGCAGGTACTCATATAATGTAGAGTGATGAGGTTCTGATTTAAGTCGGAGATGGTTTTGAGGCAAACCCAACCTGTTCGTAGTTTGTTCATAGACCCTCCAAATTAATGTGGCCGTTCGTCTTCCTGAATTATTGCAAACAGACAAGCAGGGATCCTGGGTGGCATTGTAGACAACATTTTTTGAAGCCATGGCCCAGTTATACAACAACCTGGCACAACTAAGGCCACACATCATGCACTACAAACCATGCTTTAAGCCAGTGGAGGACTATGTCTCTGAATTCTTCAAGTAGAGTGCAAAACTGGAGTGCTGAAGCCCTGCAATGCCATTTTTTCTGGAACTGTCAGAATTTCTCAAAGGTGTAATGGACAGGGTAGGTTTTCTTGAAGATCTGCTTTACCAATCTATTCCGTTGGACAGCAGGCTGCATGAACAACAATCAGAATAGTCTTTGAATCTCTGTCTAGCTTCGATGTTACCTAGAATTCCAGTACCTACTGTTCTACCTGTGTCCTGCCACTCACCTGTCGCATTAGAGGTAGAGCTTATGCAGATTGGATTTCTTCACTCTCCTTTTCCCACAGAGGAGAAACTTTGTTCTTGGCAGTCCAACTTGTGATTTTACTGTGGAGAGACTGGCCATTACATATGGACTTGCCTAGCGGGACTGAGTAAATCGGTAAGCAAGTAAGTCTTCCCTGTTGACTGAGTATACTTCGGGGAATAATTCCAGTCATGTTGCTTTATCTATTTCCCTGCAGGTATTCAAAATAATTATCCTATTTCAAGTCATCATTGATTCTGGCACTTGCAGTTGCTTTATGGATCTTTATTTTGTCAAACTACATGGCATCCCTTGGTGGTTTGTTCCCTCTATCTCCTGACAACAGGCATCATGAATTCCTTCGGCTGGATATAATTAAATTTTCATTGTTTCCTGATATTCTTGGTATCCCCTAGCTCTTAGCACATAATCCTCACATAGAATGGGAGAGAGGAAAAATTATTCTCATACCTTATTGCCAACAGTCCTGCCATCTCTCTGCCACAAGAACTTCCCCATATCTGCGACCTCATTCCAAATCCATATCAGTTTGTTCCATCATCTTATAACCTTTTGGACATTTTTTATAAGAAGACTGACACTCTTCTACCCACCACCCACTGTCCAAACGATTGCCCAGTCACTCTTGCCTGGGGGAGAAAAATATAGGTGAATTATCACATGAAAATATATAATAAAATATTTACAGAAATGGGAGGGGTGTACTCACTTTTGGGAGATACTGTATATTTATATAGCTATATACTGTATTTATTTATACTGTATATATATATATATATATATATATTTTTTTTTTATTTTGTTTATCAGTGCTTTATGCACCATCTTGAGGAAGTGACCAGTATAGTGCCATGAAATGTGTTGACAGTGTTTTTATAATGATCCCATAAATATCACATTTATGAAAAATCTACTTCTCAGCTTCTCCTTCATATTTGGGCACCACTTTTCCATCTTTTGGGGCTCAAAGATTTCTTACTAAAAAAACTTGGTAGGACCACCCTTGGTGCACACTAAAATAACCATGCCTACTCAGCAAGAATAATTCTTTTTTTAACCATTCAATGTTTTTCTTCTAACACTTCTACCAATATTTGAATGCTTATTGGCTTGGGCTGTCCAGCAGTTTCTGGATTGGTACCGTTCATTGTTACTTTGGAGACCATACCTGGACCCCACTGTGTGGGGCCAACCTGTAATATTTGCTTTGGATACTGAATCCTACATTAGGAACTCACCTTGGCACAAAGTGCAACATGTGTAGTTAGCAGGAGGTTGCTGTACTGGTCCAGGGCCCTGATCCATTTCTATAGTTCCAGACCCTGAAGACTACCACAATGTTGTCTGATTCCTCTTTTTTTACGGTTAAAATTTAAAGAACATGATTATTTGACTTGTTAAGAGTTAAGGAGACGGACATTTTGTTGTAACACCATCAGAAGTCCCAGACCTTGATATCTTTACCTAGTCCCGGGACCTGGTCATGTCGTTGGAGGACGATTGATGTGTACAACGTGAAACACGGTTCCACTCAAGGATTACATCCTAAGTCATAGGTTTCGTTTATAATGTCCAACCGGGGTGTGTCACCCCAGGTCCATACCAGAGGTTTCATTGTTACTTGCCATGGTTAGGTCTTTGACG
>BLSH010197533.1:1065051-1075051 GCA_018402905.1 Glandirana rugosa | reverse complement strand
CCCCCCCCCCCCCCCCCCCCCCCCCCCCCCCCCCCCCCCCCCCCCCCCCCCCCCCCCCCCCCCCCCCCCCCCCCCCCCCCCCCCCCCCCCCCCCCCCCCCCCCAAGGTTTGTCCATTTCAAGTTATATAGTTCCTGAATCTCCTTGTGCCGATAGAATTCCTGCAAGGGTACAGGTGACGTCTCAACTACCGAAGGTCCCCCCTCTCCCTATCCAGGGAATTGGATTACATAGGTCTGATTTGCATTCTGACCAGGGGGGTACTTCCTCTGGACAAACTTCAGGAACCACAGGCTGTGGTTCACTGGCTGCTGTCTCACAGACAGCTTTCTCTTCCGACTTGCATATAGGTTCTGGGTCAGGTGGAATCCACCCTCAAGACAGTTCTGCTTTTGCAGACCTGCATGCAGCTCCTTCAGCAGGTTTGGGTGCCCAGGAGGGATACCATGTTTTGTGGCGAGGTCACGGGTGCCTCTGGTAGACGCCGCAGCCGTCCTAGTTCCACTGCGGCATCAACACCTTCCTCTTCTTCCGCTGTGCCTGCGCAGGATCGAGTGCGAAACTCTTCTGATCATTCTGGTGGCCGTAAATGTTCCTTGGGGGCTGCACCTCAGAGAGGACCAGTGGTCCCAAGGGCCAGGATTCCATCCTGCTTTACAGTCGCTAGTTTTATCTATTGAAAGCCAGGTACTGAAGGATAGAGGTTTGTCTGGATCAGTGATCCCTACTATGTTGAAGGCGAGGAAGTCGACTTCTAGCAAGATATACCATCGTACTTGGAAAGCGTACATTTCTTGGTGTGATTCGATTTGCTCTCATCCTCGCTCCTTTTCTATAGCTCGGATTTTGACCTTTCTTCAACAGGGCATTAAGAAAAAGTTGGCCTTGAGTACCATCAAGGGCCAGGTGTCTGCCTTGGCAATCTTCTTTCAGCAACCCCTAGCCACTCACTCTTTAGTTTGTACCTTTATTCAAGGAGTCCAGCATGTGGCTCCACCTGTACAGCATGTCGCCATGGGATTTGAACTTGATACTCTCAGTTCTCCAGAAACCTCCGTTCCAGAATATTCGGGAGATTCCCTTACCTACATTGTCCCAGAAGGTGGCATTCTTGGTGGCTATTACATCTGCCCGTAGTGTGTCGGAGTTGGCGGCATTATCTTGTCATGCTCCCTATTTAGTGGTCCACAGGGACAAGGTGGTTCTTTGTCACTGCCCATCGTTCCTACCTAAAGTGGTCTCGGACTTCCTTTTAAATGAGGACATTGTGCTGCCGTCCTTGAGTCCCAAGCCGGCTCATCCCAAAGAATTTCCTTTGCATACCTTGGATGTGGTTCGTGTGATTTGGGTGTATCTGGCAGCCACGGAGTCCTTTCGGGGGTCAGACTCTCTTTTTGTGGTTACACAAGGACCAAGGAAAAGGCTGGTCGCATCTTCAGCTACTATCTCCAGATGGATCAGACAGACGGTGACTCAGGCCTATTCTATTAAAGGTCAGGTTCCTCCATTCCCTGTCACGCCGCATTGTACTCATGCACTTAGTACTTCATGGGCCTTCCATCATCAAGCGTCGATATCACAGGTCTGCAAGGCGGCCACTTGGTCGTCGGTGCATACTTTCACTAAATTCTACAAAGTAGATATTCTTGCATCTGTGGATGCTTCTTTTGGCCGCAAAGTTTTGCAGGCTGCTGTTTAAGAGGGGCTGTTCCCTCTTGAGGGTGTTTTTCGTTCAAAATTTTAATTTTTTCAGATGGGGTTCCTGTGACCCGGTTAAGGCTCCTGTGTCCTGGTTAGGGCTCTTGTGGTTAGCCTTGGGTTATTTTCCCCACCCCTCATTTTTGTTTTGACACTGCTTTGGGATGTCCTACTGGTCAAGATTAAGGATGTGCTGTGCCCGTCGATGAACTACGTCAAAAATGGGATTTTTGTACTCACCGTAAAATCCATTTCTGAGTTTATTGACAGACACAGCATCCACCCTTCTATGGAGTTTTAATACTTTTAATAATGCTTGCTACTAAACTGAGTACCTGGAGCAGGGAGGGGTTATATAGGGACTGAGGATGGACCATGGGCCATAGCCAAGTTTTATGTTCTGCCTAGTCCTACCCCTACAGAGGAGATATAATCCACTGGCCAAGATTAAGGAGGCGCTGTGTCCGTCGATGAACTCGGAGAAATGGATTTTACGGTGAGTACAAAAATCACATTTTTTTGGGACCAATGACATTTATACAGCTATCAGAGCTAAAAAATAGCCACTGATTACTGTATGAATGTCATTGACAGGGAAGGGGTTAACACTAGGGGACGAACAAGGGGTTAAGTGTTCCCTAGGGAGGTGTTTCTAACTGTGGGGAGAGTGTAGTAACTGGGGGTAGAGAGAGAAAGCTGCTTCCGATCACTAGGAACAGCAGATCTGTCTCCACCTCCCTGTCAGAATGGAGATCCGTTTGTTTACATGAACGGATCCCCATTCAGGTTCTGTGAGGAGCGATCTACGGCGATTTCCATAGGAGAGCCAACCTGTTTGACGGTGGCTGTTCGGCAAGTGGTTAAAGAGCACCTTTCATTTTAGATCAATCATGGCAGCGCCTGTTAGTGGGTATCTACTCACCTGCTGCCGCCACGTTCCTCATCTTCTTGTGTCACTGCCGCATCACCAGCCGTCCCATTAAAGTGAATGGAACTGTTGGTGAGTCAACAGCGGGTCAGAGGAGGAGCCGCTGCGGGACAGAGATGACAGTTGCTCTTTAAAAATGATGAGTTATTTCTATTAAAAAAGAAAATAATGATGATTTAAATTAAGCTTTTTTTTTTTGTACTAGTGATTTAAATCAAATCCACCCTGCTTTGTGGGAACAGTTTGGGGATGGCCCCTTCCTGATCCAATATGACTGCGCACCAGAGCACAAAGCAAGGTCCATAAAGACATGGATGAGCGAGTTTGTGGTGGAGGAACTTGATTAGCCTGCACAGAATCCTGATCTCAACCCGATAGAACACCTTTGGGATGAATTAGAGCAAAGACTGCGAGCCAGGCCTTCTCATCCAACATCAGTGGACTGACCTGGCAAATGCGCTTCTGGAAGAATGGTCAAACATTCCCATAGACACTCCTAAACCTTGTGGACAGCCATCCCAGAAGAGTTGAAGTTGTTATAGCTGTAAAGGGTGGGCCAACTCAATATTGAACCCTACGGACTAAGACTGGGATGCCATTAAAGTTTGTGTGTGTGTGTGTGTGTGTAAAGGCAGGCATACCAATACTTTTGACAGTATAGTGTACATGTGTATCTGTGTGTGTGTATATGTATAGAAATGTTAAAAACACAAACACAGGGATTGTTATGCAATCCCTTATGTGTTTCTCCTAATAATGAAGATTTTGATGTATTTATATACATCAGGGGTCCGCAACCCGCTATCTACTTGTCGATCGTGGGCAGGTGACGGGTACATCGCAAACCTTCCTTGTCAACCCCCAGACAGAAGTGGGGGCTGCATTCACTGGAACCCAACCCCTGTACTTTCCTCCTGCAGCAGCTGAAAGTTGGCTACTCCTGCTGGCATTCAGCTGCTGCAGGAGGAAAAATAAAGGGGATCAGTTCTAGTAAATGCCACCTTCACCGCCCCTCCTGTCCAGGATCACATTCCTTCTGCAGCCTGGGCCCCCTCGTGTGCTCCCCTGGTCCCTCCCACATCTTCGCAGTGCTGCCAGGCTCCCCTCCTTTCCCTCATGCCGCCTGCTGTGAGGGATCCTTTTAGGATGGAGAGCAGGGGAAGGGGCTGGTAAGTATGTCATTTACCAGTCCATTCCTTTTCTGAATAAACACTGCGAGTGATTGGTACCGATCGCGCACTGTGTTCATTTAAAACTGAGGCAATCTGTGGGGGGGGGGGGGAAGGAAGCTGACCCCCAGTGATATTTGATCTCTATTATGTTCAGGTAGATCTCCACCTCTCAAAGGTTGCCTACCCCTGTTCTAATAAGAAAAGAAAAGCAATCGCTCCCAATGCTCTGAGGTCCTCCACAGAGAGATGGCTATAAAGGGGGAGAAGCAAACACCTGGTGCATTACCACAGAAAATGTTTTTTTATTTAACCACTTGTATATCTGCATGAGCAGGTGGGCTCTCCTGCACAGACCAACGTACCAGTATGTCAGTCCGTGCATTAGGGGACTCAATGTCCGCCAGCGACCCACGATCGCTGTGTACAGAGGCAAAATGGGGATCTGCCAATGTAAACAAGGCAGATCCCCGTTTTGACAGGGGACATGTCTGAGATCTGCTGCTCCCAGTGATCGCTGTCATGTCCTAGGCAGCCCATCCCCCCTACAGTTAGAACACACCCAGGGAACACAGTTAACCCCTTGATTGCCCCCTAGTGTTAACCCCTTCCTTGACAGTGTCATTTATGCATTGGTCAGTGCATTTTTATAGCACTGATCAATGTAATAATGCCATTGGTCCCCAAAAAGTGTAATTTAGGGTCAGATTTGTCCGCCGTAATGTCGCAGTCCTGCCAAAAACCGCAAATCGTCACCATTACCAGTGAAAACATAAATAAATGTCCATAAATCTATCCCGTATTTTGTAGATACGATAACTTTTGCACAACGCAATCAATATACGTCTATTGCATTTTTTTTTTACCAAAAATATATAGAAAAAAACTCATTGGCCTAAACTGGTGAATAAATTAGTTTTTTAAATATTTTTTTGGATATTTATTATAAAGCTCTATTTGTGAAAAAAATAAGGACGTCAATTTTGTTTGGATACAGCGTCGCACGACTGCACAATTGTCAGTTAAAGCAACGCGATGCCTAATCGCAAGAAAATAGCCTGGTCGTTAAGGGGGCAAATCCTTCTGGGGCTGAAGTGGTTAAAGACAATGGAACCAATAGAACACATACTCACAGAAGTGCAGTGTAAAAAAACATGCGAGTTGGAAGATGCAATATAATGTAAGGTACAAATGCTCCAACAGCCTCCCGTCTACTAACAAGCTGACACATTTTCGGGGCGCTGAGCACAGCTCTGAGGAAGGGTGTGCGCCCCAGAAACACATCAGCTTACTAGTACACAGGAGGTTGTAGGAGCAGGTGTACCCTGCACCATATGCCAACTTCCGACTCACATGTTGGTTTACACTGCACTTTTGTGAGTATGCATTTTTTGTGTTCCATTGCCTTTGAATAGAAAAAAAACTCTCGGGTAATGCACCAGGTGTTTGCGCCTTCCCCTTTGTTGTTTTTGTAGCTTCACATTGGACCCCTGTTCTAAGGCACGATTTAGGACAGTGGTCAGGTTTCCCATAGCAACCAATGGCAGTTTCTAGCTCTGTTATTATAGGGTGTCATTATTTGTTTGCCAAGGCCATAACCATACCTGGGCAGTATATAAAATCGGTATTCCTGAGAATAGGGGTGGGGAATGGGCGGGCTAACTGCAGTGCCCTTATTGTGCTTTGCTGAATGATGGGTTTGGCCAATTTGTGCTTTAAAAGTAGGAGGGGCTTAACCACTTGACCCCCAATGCCAAGTCTGACAATTCTTTAATACATGTAAAAATCTGCATTTTTTTGCTAGAACATTACATGGTCCACCTATCAGTTGATCGGAAGGTCCATTCATCCCTATGTAAACATACTTGTGTCCTTTTAAACCCGCCTACCTCTGGGTCCGATCAGGCCCATTGAAAAAAAAAAAAAGGGAGAGGACTCAGTCTTCAGTTTTGGATGAAGCGGTTCCTGCTGAACTGGCCACTATTCAAACCATATATGGGCAGGCTGATTTCACCCAAGCTGATCGATCGATCAACTTAGGTACAACTTGCCTGTTGGATTATTCATGAGATCATTGCCAGTGGCTATATAGTGGCCAAGTCTGGCATTTCTTTAAAACATGTAAAAATATGCAATTTTTTGCTAGAATATAACATAGAACTCCTAAAAATTATATGTTTTTTTAAGCAGAGGCCCAAGAGAATAAAATGTTAACTGTTGCAATTTATGTCACATGATATTTGCACATCTGTTTTTCCAAACACAATTTTTTTGGAAAAAAATACACTTTTTCATGAATTTTGGTGAACACAAACACAATTATAATTCCCAATTTTTTGGTATAATATAAAAGCCGATGTTGTGTAAATAGATACCAAACATGTCACACTATGCGCATGGCCGTAGAATAGTGCCGACAAACTACCGTACATCATAATCTATAGGCGATGCTTTAAAAGCCTTTACAGGTTATAAGTTTAGCGTTACACATGAGGTCTGGTGCTAGAATTATTGTGCTTGTTCTGATGTTCGCAGTGATACCTCACATGTGTGGTGCAATCGCTGTTTACATAAGTATGCTGGACTACATGCGTCTGTACATTTGTGCATGAGCATAGGTGGATAGAGGTACTTTCAATTTTTTTTTTTACACTGTACCTTTTTTTTTTTTGGGATCAACTTTATTGCTATCGCAAGGGATGAACAACATTCATGGGCTGTGACATATCCTCTTTTTTTGGAGAAATCTGGGGTCAATTAGTACTCATATCCCTCCTCTGGCCTCCAAAGCATCTGATCAAAGCAAGATGAGTTTGATCAGATGCTGTACAAGCCAGTAATGGCTTCTAGACAAAACCGGAAGTAATGTCACAGAAGGGGGGAAGGAACTCTTTTACAGTAATTGTGATTAGATCGGTTATATCGGTACCGGGCTCCCCGATGGGACAGGAGAGCCAGGTAAAGGTGGCGGCAGTGGGAGGGGAGGCCCCCCTTCTGCTACTTGTAACACTGATCAAGAGGCTGTATAGCCACTTGGACCACTTTTTCCAGATAGGGAATCGCTAACAGAAAAGAGTAATACCAGAACCATTTTTGTAGCTGCACTGATCCTGATCACTGCTGAACTTGAATCCATGTATGGCCAGCTTTAGTTTGCACCTGTAGATGCCCTGTGCATTTATTGCAGGCACAATAGGCCCCTGTGCACAGGTGGCATCCCACACTGTGAACTTTCTTCCCAGGGATGACATCCAGCACCGTGTGTCACTGGCCCACAGATCAGGTAGCACACAGGATATGGCAGCGGTACACACATGAAAGGAGGATGGGAAACAGTCAATTATAAAACATCTTTATGAGATAAGGCCCCTTTCAGATGGGCGTTCCAATCAGGTCCACCTATCAGTTGATCGGAAGGTCCATTCATCCCTATGGACAAGCAACTTGTAAACAGTTGTGTCCGTTTACACCCGCCTACCTGGGTCCAATCAGGCCCATTAAAAAAAAAAAGGGAGAGGACTCAGTCTTCAGTTTTGGATGAAGCGGTTCCTGCTGAATTGATCGATCAACTTGGGTACAACTAGCCTGTTGGATTTTACATGAGATCATTGCCAGTGGCTATAGCCACTAGAAATAATCATTGTGGCTCTCCCCGTGAGGAGAATGCGATAGCCTGCGGGATGGATTCCCCCATCAACACTGACTGTGTTGATGGGGGAATCCACCTATTTTCTTTCTTCAACCACGGGTTGAAAATCTAACCATGCTTAACAGTCATTGGAGTTACACCTGCTCTGACTAGATGCTACAACGTTGGAATAAGAACTGCATTGTGTTTAGAAGGAATAAAAATATAAATCTTAGACACACTATTTCTTTTTTGTATAATCAAATTTTATTAAATGTTTTGTACAATATAACAAAGTTTACACATCATTTCTTCTTCCATAATGCACCACAATGCATGGTAGTGTGTTGATCTGTGTTGTGTTGCGTTGCAACGCATGTGTGTTGGGGTACTATTAAGGATGGATGGCACTGCAACAAACTGATGCTTGTAACTTGTATTAACATAGGTTGTAATGCAGTAATGCATGGCACCACAACCCAAAAGCGTGATTTGGCGCTGAAGCAAGACAGTTCACAGAACAATCCAAAACACAAATTTCTCCAGCATACTTACCAGCTAGCCAGCAAAATATAAAAAAAAAAGTCTAAACTGCTTCCACAATTTACATTGGATGCAAATATATGTGAAGCCTTGCCACTTCAAGGCCCCTCTGCAAAGTGCGGTCCCTAACTCTACTCTAACGTTTCCAAATTGAGACATATATAGCATGAACTAAGCTGAGTGTCTAAACTAGTTCAAAAATGTTAAAACAGAGGTTTTTGTTGCATATATTTGCATTCATAAGTGAAGCTATGTAGAGCTCCCAGGGATCCCATTGGATCTTCCTTATGGCTTGTGCTTGGTCACAGTGAGACCTTATGATTGGCATTTCTTTGTCTATCTAATGTAATTGTGAAAAAAATTCATATTATTCCAGCCACTGTTTTATTGCTGGTTCGACAGTACCAGATGATAAATAGATAAAAATGGGGGCGTCACCTGGACGCGCGCTCTGATTGCTGCCTAACTAGAGAGCTCCCGCTGACTGAGGGACATTACAGTCCACAACAGAGGTATTCTGCCCGACAATAGACAGACAGACAACAATTGGGGACGGCTCCCTGTGCCTCCTCTGCCACCAGATCTTGCTCTCCCCGCAACACAGCAGACCGACTCAGCCAGCAGATCCCCACCATGTTCAGGACGCAGGTAGGCAATCTGGCGTCCGCTCAAGGCCTATCACAACCTGCTAATACAGGCTCGGGGGAGCCGTCAGCCACAGGGGGAATTATCCTCACCCTACAACAGCAGCCTAGCCTTAACGACTTACACTCTGTCGCAGCTGACATCAAGGAGACCCTGACGACCACCATCTCAGGGCTCTGATCAGACATCCAGGCTATTACAGGCAGAGTCCAGGAGGTCGAGAAGGTAACGGCGCAACAAACAAATGCAATGCGTCGCATGCATCACACGCTGGACACTCATACCCTACAAGTGAGGGATCTTAATCGCCATTTGGAATACCTCAATAACCGAGGCAGATGCCACAACCTAAGGCTTAGAGGTCTCCAAGAATCGATTGACACAGACCAACTACAACAAACAGTAGTCTCCATATTTAATAACCTGTTGGATAGGCCTCCCGCCACCCCTATAAGAATGGAGCGTTGTGATGTGTTGCATCATAGACTTCCAATTAAAAGAAGACCTCTCATATATCACACTGCAGAGGCACAGGTAGCTCCACCCACTGCGGGAAGTGCTTCATGCCTGGGACATCCATTACAAGTGGAAGTTCCCCTTCTGCCAAACGGCTATCTTACAAGGTCGCACCGCACGTCTCAAAGTCCCAGAAGACCTCAGGCACTAATGCGAAACACTCAATATCCCCATGGTGGAGGTGCCTGACTGGTATGCGGAATTCCGCTCAACTTCCCTCAAACTAGCCAAGCCCAGACAGGAACCGATGGACACCCTGGAACATCATAATAGAAGGCACCACTCAGACTCGGATGACGGACCACACGACTCCATGCATGGTCCACTCCAGGAAGCCAGGCCCACTGAAGCGCCTCAGATATGCAGGGCTCGACGGGATCATTGAAACGGTTACCTGGAGACAACACCCACAGGTAAGTTAAGTTGTTTAAATCAATATGTCAGGAGATGGCGCTGTCACTCTTAATTGTAAGTTGGGTATGTAAACCTAATAAATGTGTTGTACACCATCTACTCTAGTGTACGTGAGAGTCAAATCATATCTCATCTACCACATGTTGTGTAAATAATCCAAATGTATGGGTTGAATGTTAATTCTCACTGTCGCGGTAGAGGACTGTATAACTAAATTTGTTGAATTGAATGGACACCCACAACAGAGGTCCATTGGCAAAGTTACTAGGGCAGCTCGGGACGTATAGACTCCGCGAAGTCACCCGGACCGAAGGACCTCACCTGGTACGTACCTCAGCACACCAGGCAGTAGGCTCAGACTCACCACGGAAGATAATACTACAAGGTCCCACAGGTAGCCAAGGACAGACCCGAACCGATCAAACTCCCTTCAACTCGCCTTAAGGCGTATGGTCAGTCC
>BLSH010197533.1:1043444-1056620 GCA_018402905.1 Glandirana rugosa | reverse complement strand
GTCCCTTTCACGATCAGGAGTCATCTTGTATAACCTCATTCTCCTTCCATGGTATATGATCAGGCACAGGATTGAGACACCTTTGGATTTGGAGTTCTTGAAGTCCTGTGATAGACTGATGGGAATCTGGGATTGTAGTGCTTTGGCATTTTGTTGGTGGCAAAATTTGACTAGTGTGGGATTTAAGGCGTTGGAGCTTGTGTAGCAGTCTGTTTTTTGAGATGTTTAAACCCTTCACGTTATAAGATGTAAATTGTATTGGAGGTCTATTGTCGAGATAAGAGACAATTCCGAGGTCTCCCATAGGATAACACAATAGCACCATAAAGAGAGCAGCGAGCAGAGCTGTGGGATCGTGGGAGGCGAAGGGAAAAAGAAAAAAAAAAGTGGGGAGGGGGAAGTCAGGAAGAGGGCAGTGACTCAAGTATTAGAGGGGGAGGGAAGTGTATTTGGGGGTAAGAGGTAAAAAGGGGTTGAGGTGTCTTGGGGTTAAGAAACAAATGAGTGACGTGAAAATGCTCAGACCCCTTCAGGGACAGGCCAGGGCAAAGACAATCCTAAGATAACCACCATTAGATGGATGAGCTGTCTATGAGGGATGAGTAATTCAATAGTGAATATGTGAGATGTAGCCCAGGGCGATGCCAAAGACTGGAATGTAACAGATAAGTCCTAAGAATATCATCCTATTATCAGAAAAAAGTGTAATTCATTCATGGGTTCTTCAGAGCAGCCCTTTGTAATCAGGTGAGAACACAAAAGTCACTAAATATACAACCAATCCAGCCTAAGAAAAATATGTATAGCGTTGATCTGGTGGTCCACATGAATTGCAACCCCAGTTAGTAGCCCGGATAGCTAGAGGGATCGTTTCACCTCTACTAAAGAAGATAAGCACCCATTGCAAGGGATCCCAAAGTGTAGGTTTAACACTTACAGCATTCTCATGAGGGCAACCCATCAGTCATTTGAAAGAACCCGAGACAATGCTAACCAGAGCCCCTATATGAGGCTTGGTTATATACGTTGATGTACCTAGTACCCAGAAGAGAGGGATGTTGGAGTAAAAAAAGCTTCATCATACAAGAGGAACTATTGAAGAAAATGATGTAGAGCAGTGGTTCTCAACTCCCGTCTTCAGGACCCACTAACAGGCCAGGATTGCAAGATAACTGAAATATATCACAAGTGATATAATTTGCTGCTCAGTGATTGCAGTGTTCTAGTCTGCATCTCCCCAAGGTAATACTTAAAATCTGGCCTGTTAGTGGGTCCTGAGGACCGGAGTTGAGAACCACTGGTCTAGAGAGTGCATCCACTCATTGTCTAAAAAGAGCGTATGATCCAGCCAGGTGGGAATTTATAACAAAACAAAAAGCACCTGTTAAAGGGGGAGATCATGGAAGATTGGTACCTGGATAGCACTGACACATATTTAACTCCCCATCTAGTTCAGTATAAGTAGATTTTAGAGGATTTGTGTGCTTCAGCAAAAAATCTCCATCTTCTCTTTTGCTCTGCAACCCATATAAAAAGCTTAGTTGGAACATGTTCCCCATTTGATGATAACTATGGGTTTCACACACAGGAGTCTTCAGTAACAACCAGGAGTGACTGCTGCAACCACAGAATAGCACAAAACACATCACAGGAGGCCTCATTCTGCAGTGTGAAACCCATGGTTACATTCAGATGTCCTTTTTAGTACTAAGATTTTTGAACAGGCTACAGGGAGAAGTGGAAATGAATAATTTGTACTGGGAGCATCTTTATTTATTAACTTTACTTTTAAAAGATTTGGTTGCTAACATACTGCAACTCACCTTAACTTCTCAGAGCACCTGACTGTTATCTAAGCTAATATCATGGTATTCCAGCCCATCAATCCAATGTATTTTATTCATGATGTTGTAATAACATTAGAAAAAAAGAACTTTCCACCACTGCATCCATAACACACTATCGTTACTTTCTTCCCAAAGGTGATCTTCTGTAGTAGATGTGTTCCACCAATACTTAGTGTATGTAAACTGTAAGAATGAACTTATTTTATTTGCTCCCTTTTGGTCTGTTAAATGTCAATGGAATATACTGTTGAGAGTGTTTTGCAATATCTGTTTAATATGTGCAAAGCAAATAACTTTTGATTCTTCCAGAAATCAAGTGAGCTTATAAATGTCCCTCTCTCAAGCAATGTGCAATGTTATCAGTCCTACATAGTTAATGTCAGTAAACTACCCCCCCCCCCCCAATCAATGTTATAAGAATGATGAATGAGGGAGGTGTTCTCTGGTCCAAATAAGCCTAGTGTGACAACACTGCTCCTCTATAGACACAGCAGAGTGAGTGAGCACTGTGATAATGGGTCAGAAAGTGTGTTACTTGTACAGTCACCAGGTAAAAATAATGGGGAGAAAACCCAGAAAGAAAATTAATAAAACAAATGCAGCTACCTCGTCTATAGGTTAAGGCGCTGAGAGAGGGAGGTGTTTTGTGGTTCAAATAAGCCTAGCAGCCGAGAGTGACAAAGCTGCTCCTCCATAGATAAAGCACGGTTAGTGAGCATTGTCAGCCTAGGTCATGAAGTTTGTTACTTGCAGAATCACGAGGTAAAATAATTAAGAAATAAACTGGGGGGAAAAAAAGAAACCTGATGCAGGCACCACATATATGGACTGGTAAGTACCAATACATTTCATTTTTATTCTTTGATTTAGTTATACTTAACTCCATGTTAATAAATGATGTGCTACTCTGCAGTTGATAGTATAATAATAGATGTTTTGCATACGATCAAGTGTGTATTTTATAAATAGCTAATGCTTTTTAAAGTTGTACTGGTATCATTTTTTTTGACCACAAGATGGCACTCCGGTATTTGGAATTTTGTATAATGTTAGTTAACCTGGGCATACTGTTTTATCTGTTTTAAAATGTACTGGCAGCTACTGTATATGGCTGAAAGTAAATTCCAAAACTATACTAGGTTTAATTTGTGTGTACGTAAAAAGGATTTTTTAAAAAGATTCTGGTAAAATATATTAGGAAGTTATGAATTCTTAAAAACCAAAAGAAAAAATCTGTTAGAATTAATTTAGCAATCTTTTTAAGCTTTTTTTTAGTGGCTTTTCATATGATTTTTAAAATAATGTTACATATCAAAATACCTGTGTGATTAAGGTTAAATGTAAACAATCCTTCGTTGACTCAAGTGTTAAATGATAATTCCAGGGCAGCAATTAGATTTAAAGTGGATGTAAACCCACCACTCACCCAGTGTAGATTAATGGCACAGTATTAATGTATATATACATGCAGGCCTCCTGCATGTACCCCTATCTTACAAATGTCACCCCTTCAGCAGTAGCAGCCCTGCAAAATTCTGAATCAGTGGGTGGGTCTCTTGGCCGAAGCTCGTGGGCGGAGTCATGATGTCACAAGTCTCCCCAGCCCACCTTTTCATTCTCATACTCTCCTATTCCTGAGTTTTGTGTAACATCCAGTCAAAACTCAGGAAAGGCACCACATGAGGTGTGGAGCAGCCAATCCTGGGAGAGCTGGAGAAGAAAGGAGGGAGAATGTGAAGCTGAAATTGCACACACTCTCTCCATGCAGGAGATAAAGAAATTAGGTGTCAGTCACAGCAGTTACTACAAAAAAGACAAGAGGATTGCTCAGAGCTGGATTAACTCTTTGCGCAAGACTGGGCACAGGTGACTTGACGTCCTCTACTGTACCAGGTAGAAGTCTTCATTAAATTTTTTTTTTCAGGTTTACATCCACTTTAAGGCCAATATTCGGCCTTTGTATACACCAGCCTGTCCAACAGAAGCCGGCCAAACATGCATGCTGGATAACCAGTATCCAATTGGCATCTGATCAGCGCTGGCAGCCAATGGTTGAGAGCGCAAACCGGTGTGCTCTGACTGGCAATCCCCCTGTCAGAAGACAGTAGCTCAGCGGGGAGATCGCTGTACTAACATCAGATAGTTAATATAGCGAGCTCCCACTTGGTTGAATGAAAAAAAAACTCAGTGTGTACCAGGCATTATCTTTATTGCATCATAACTACTTTAAAATGTTGATTAAAATTATGCTAGCCCTCTACTGTGACTTCAGAACAGTGATCCCTCTTTAAAATAAACAAAGTGGGATCACTGTTCTGAAGTCACAATAGAGTGTCGGTATCTTTTTAATCATATTGTCTACCTGCCACAGGGTGATTCCAGCTGCTGGAGGTTGTTGTATGTACTGTATGATTTGTGTTGGGAGGTATTGGGATTCACCCGACCATTGGATGCTACATTTTTTCTACTTTAAAATGTTACATAAATACAGTACTAAACTGTACAAATACTGTATGTATACATTCATTTGATACCATCTACATTTACATTTTTAGGGCAATATTGCATGAGGAGTATGAAGGGCATACCAGCAGGAAGTATGTACAGGAGAACAGTTTTAAGTGAATGACAGTGAGTACTATGCTCAGGAGAGGAGTGCTGAGAGTCTGACTGCAGGCACTATGTGCATAATAGGAGTGTGAAGGAGTAATAAAGGCAGGCAGTATGTGAGGAGGAAAGTGTTTATAAAAGTGGGCAGTAAAAGAGAAGTACAAAGACTATGCTGTCGGGAAGCGTGGAGATATGAGCAGAGGGTATGACAGAGGTTTCTGATTTATACATAATTTGCAAGAAAATTACTTCAAGATGAGATCCAGGCATGTTATATTTTTACATAGTTACTTTGTTTCAGCTTGCTCCGATGTAACATATCGAAATTTGGCCTTGTTCAGCAGGAATCATACAAATTTCAATCCGTGTGTAGCCTTCTCTGTCAACCTGTGGGGCTGGATTTTCTCCCCGCACCTGCCATTACAATTTAAAAACCGTGGAGCTGTGCGGGGCTCCTCCCACACAGCCGCATCTTTCATTCACAGCTATCTGTTAATGCATGAGCTACAAGTTCTGTCTTCCACCATGGCAAATTGTTTGTAGTTCTCAATGAACTGTAGGGGCACTGGTGAGTGCCCTCATAGTTCATTGGTTCTACCTGCTCTTCAGTGACTGTCCCAATGATGACACACCAGTGATTGGATTTTTTTTTCATCCCAGTGACACCAAAGACATGGGACTTATTTTACCCCACTTTCTCCTTAATGTACCCCAGGCCTTAATTTGCCTAAAGCATAGCCAAGTGTAGGGGGAAAGGCGCAACACTATAAGGAGTACTTTATTGGACACACACACTTTTTGCCACACCCATATGTATTCATCATTTTTCTTTTCAGCTCTTTCAAGGTTTTCCTCCTAATTTAAAACAATACAGGAATGGCGCTGTCTCTAATATTTAAAACATACAGAAACTGTTTGGTGATAAGTTATGAAATGCAACAAACTCTCCTCACTTACAAACGACCCTGCCCAGGATTAATCGATTGCAATGAACCAAAGGTGCACCGTGCACAATACATAAATTAATAAATTAAGTCTGTATATAGTCCATGAGGAAAGATAATAAAGAGATTGTTGTTTCACCCAAAAAACGTGTATAAAAACATATCAAAGGGCTGTAATGAATAGTATTAAAAAAAATGGAAAATAATAATAAAGTAAAATATAAAAAATAAAAATAAAAATGTAAAAATGTCACCAATTGTGTTTTACTCTGTGTACTTTGCTGTGAAAAGTTTTTTGCTGTGCAATAAATAGTTTTTCAATATCAAAGCTGCAAATAACTTTTATAGTGCAGAAAAAAATGTTAGTGACTTTAGTGCTCCTCCTGTGTCAGGCTGCAATGAAGGTGACTTCCACTCGTGCTCCCCCTTGCGAGTCCCCACTTACCAGATTTTCCACACCCCTGCAGGGGTACTGCGCCTTTGGTAAATGGGGTCTTGGTAAATGAGTGCTGTTATCTGGAAAAGACACAAAGCCACCAGGCACCTCCTGCACACAGGCACACGTCATATCCGGGAAAGGTGGTTCCACAAGGTGGAACGCAAAGTAGCGAGAGAGGAAGAGTATCCAACCTTCCTCAAGCAGGAGGTGCCTGGCGGCTTTGTGTCTTTCCCAGATAACAGCACTCATGTTTTAAACGTTTTATTTAATAAACACCAGTGGAACAATATTACACTATCCAGGATCCTTTGTTTTTCCCCATATTATGTGGAGTTAATTGACCATTTGAACGGAGGATGGCAGGAGTGGAGCACACTGAATCTTAAAATCACTTCTCATGGGATCCAAGTGCAGGAGCTGAGAGGAGCGATACACGGTGACAGGAAGGAGGGAGCTGATCGCAGGATACAAAGACCCCATTTACCAAAGGCGCAGTACCCCTGCAGGGGTGTGGAAAATCTGGTAAGTGGGGACTCGCAAGGGGGAGCACGAGTGGAAGTCACCTTCATTGCAGCCTGACACAGGAGGAGCACTAAAGTCACTTTAACATTTTTTCTGCACTATAAAAGTTATTTGCAGCTTTGATATTGAAAAACTATTTATTGCACAGCAAAAAACTTTTCACAGCAAAGTACACGGAGTAAAACACAATTGGTGACATTTTTATTTTTATTTTTATTTTTTATATGTTACTTTATTATTATTTTCCATTTTTTTGAATACTATTCATTACAGCCCTTTGATATATTTTTATACACGGTTTTTGGGTGAAACGACAATCTTTTTATTATCTTTCCTCATGGACTATATACGGACTTAATTTATTAATTTATGTATTGTGCACGGTGCACCTTTGGTTCATTGCAATCGATTAATCCTGGGCAGGGTCGTTTGAAAGTGAGGAGAGTTTGTTGTATTTCATAACCTATCACCAAACAGTTTCTGTATGTTTTAAATATTAGAGACAGCGCCATTCCTGTATTGTTTTATATTAACCCTTCCCTCCAAGGAGGGAGTCCCTGGAAGGCATCAGTCTTATACTAAAGTCTATTGTCCTGAGCGCGGAAATATTACTTATTTCCTCCTAATTATTTAAAAATGTTGGGAAGTAGGCTAATATTGACTACATACCAGTTGTCAAGGGTAACTGGAATGATGATATCATTGATTATCTGAGACGCTGACTGGCAATCTGCTTCCTAACTTATGCCACTCCAAAAAATAGAGGTAAAAAGGCAAAGAAGGATGAAAGGTCAAGGGAGGGATCTGAGGGAAGAAAGATAAAGGAGATGTAGGATAGGGTTGCAGCATGCCCATGTCAGGATCAAGCGATCTAAAAGTAGATCCTTCAGAGAATATTGCTGTCTTTGCACAGATGGTCGAGGTCTAATCCAGATGATCATATGTGACATTGTGGATGGACCCTGGTGCAAATACAGTGTAGAATTTGTTACCCCAAAAAATGGAAGATGGTAGAATTAGCAGAGGCATAAAAGAGGAATATACCTGGTGGATTTTTCTTTATCAACAGGTTAATTTTTACTGGTCATATAAAAGAAAAAAAACACAATTAACACGTTTTATGGCACTTTTTTTCAGTTCCACGCACCCAAGAAGTGGCCAGCTTAGAGCCCCAAAATGTGCTGATGGTGCTTATACAGTTTTTTGAACATATATAAATTGTGCTATTACTACCTCTATTTTTGGGACACAACATTCTCCATTATTTGTTAATTTATTCTGAGAAAACATACTTTAGATAAGTGCACCAGCTGTAGACTAGATATTAGTTGGCTTACTTTACTTTTGCACAGAACAGGACTCCCTAGTGAGTTCTGTGAGCTCAGGCCAGCATGATGATGCACCCCCAGGATATGTGTCCATTTCAACCTGGGGCTCACAGGAAGTGGGCTGAATGAGGATGAGCCACATTTTAACAAGGCCAGGGCTGTTCATTTTTTACTTTACCAAAGAGGTGGCATTAAGCTTTAACTGTCACTGTCACTTTTAAACTGGTCACTGAAGGGACAGGAAATACTTCATCACACTTAAATCAGAGCTGTAGCAAACACAGGATATGAAAATGTGTCACTTTTTGGTTTCTATGTCATTAATGTGTAATTGGGCTTAATTATTGTGTACATGCAGTTCTTTATTGTTAGAAAACATTAAAATTGTTAAATACAAATAATGCCATAACAAAGTGTAACTGAATATATGGATGTATGTCTGATTTTTGTTTATTCATTTGGGGATTCATTTGCTATGCATTGTGATTTGTTGATAGTTTTCACTGAAATCTAAAAATGGAACCGATGCAATCTGAAGGCTTTACGTTTCTTGATTTAATTATGAAAATATTCTGTTAATGAGCTCACATATGTTGGAGTATTTTGCCTAAAGCATTCACTGGGGTTGTTGGGAGTGTCTTAAATTCTCTGTAACAGAACTCCAAAGTGACGGGCTGGCTGAAGGGTAAGGCAATCTTAAAAAAAAAGGGTTTTAGAAAGAGGGTGAGTGGTACCTTTACTATCTACAAATAGTAGGGGGGAATATTGTATTGGTTATCAGATAAGGGAGAGACAGATCGCCTGCAAAAAGGATGACTAATGTATCAGGCCTACAAAATGATGATGGAAGACAGGTTTTAGCTTGTCTATACAATACATATGTGTGTTGATAGCAGGGGTAATATAGGACTGCCAGGGATAATCTTAGATGACCAATAGCTAATGTCCAAAAATAGGAGAGATGAATGCCTTGGCTACAGAAAATAGTCACAGATTGACTGCAAGGTGGTAGAATGCTTATGATTTTAAAATGTGACTATGGTAAAAGCAATGAAAAAAGTCTAGGTTACAAAAAATTGGATTTTTTTGACTTAACGTAAAATCCCTTTCTCTGAGTTTGTCGACAGGCCTAGTAAACTCCTGAAGAGGGCAGTATAACCCACTTAGTCCTAAGAGTCGCTGTGCCTGTCGACGAAAGAAAGAGAAAACGGGTTTTAAAATATTGCAGAAAGGGTATTCGATGGCCATGAAAGGGGTTAAATGGCTGGAAATCATAATATTTAGTTTTGGTTTAAGATACTTACCTAATTTCCATTGCAATTTCATTTATTTATTTAATGCAGGGTTTCTCAACCTTTTTTCCAAAATTCTGCACTCAAAATTCTGTCTTGAGACACCCCATTCTATGTAAAAACTAAACTAATAGTTTTACAAATCACAGCAACATCCACACACATAGGACACCTAACTATAGTTGTACTAAGTGTATACATATACAGATATGAATGCATGGTATTGGTGATGAGTGATATATATTATAGTATAGGTGATATGTATTATAGTAATAGTGTAAACATGAACACATTGCTGTCAGTGATGGGTTATATTATATGATATAAGCATTATAGGTGAAAAAGCAAAAGGTGTGTGTCAGTGATGGGTGATATGTGCTATATGATAGGTGATATGTATAATAATTTGTATTATTATATAATCTGTATTATAATATTGACAATTATTATTGCCGATACAGTGCCTTGGAAAAGTATTCATACCCCATTCTCCACATTTTGTCATGTTACAACCAAAAACATAAATATTTTTTACAAATAAATATGTCAAAAGTGTGGTGTGCATTTATATTCAGCCCCCCTGAGTCAATACTTTCACTGCAGCTACCAGCTTTGCACATCTAAAGAGTGAAATTGTTTCTCATTCTTCTTTACAAAATAGCTCTAGCTCTGTCAGATTGGATAGAGAGCATCTGTGAACAGCAATTTTCATGTCTTGCCACGGATTCTCAATTGGATTTAGGTCTGGACTTTGACCGAGCCATTCTAACACATGAATATGCTTTGATCTAAACCATTCCATTGTAGCTCTGGCTGTATGTTTAGGTTTGTTGTCCTGCTGGAAGGTGAACTTCCACCCCAGTCTGACAGGTTTTCTTCTAAGACTGCCCTGTATTCGGTTCCATCCATGTTCCCATCAACTCTGACCAGCTTCCCTGTCCCTGCTGAAGAAAAGCATCTCCACAACATGATGCTGCCACCATGTTTCACGGTGGGAATGGTGGTGTTTTCAGGGTGATGTGCAGTGTTAGTTTTCCACCACACACAGCGTTTTGCTTTTAGGCCAAAAAGTTAAATTTTGGTCTCATCTGACCAAAGCATCTCCTTCTACATGTGTGCTGTGTCCCCCACATGGCTTCTCACAAACTGCAAACAGGACTTCTTATGGCTTTCTTTCAACAATGGCTTTCTTCTTGCCACTCTTCCATAAAGGCCAGATTTGTGGACATGTTCTCCCACCTGAGCTGTGGATCTCTACAGCTCCTCCAGGGTTATCATGGACCGGTTGACGGCTTCTATGATTAATGCTCTCCTTGCCTGGTCTGTCAGTTTAGGTGGACAGCCATGTCTTGGTAGGTTTGCAGTTGTGCCATACTCTTTCCATTTTCGGATGATGGATTGAACAGTGCTCCATGAGATGTTCAAAGCTTGGGATATCTTTTTAGAGCCTAACCCTGCTTTAAACTTCTTGACAACTTTATCCTTGACCTGTCTGGTGTGTTCCTTGGCTTTTGTGATGCTCTTTGTTCACTAAGGTTCTCTAACAAACCTCTGAGGGCTTCACAGAACAGCTGTGTTTATACTGAGATTAAATTACACACAGGTGGACTTTATTTACTAATTATGTGACTTCTGAAGGCAATTGGTTCCACTAGATTTTAGTTAGGTGTATCAGGATAAAGGGGGCTGAACAAATGCACACCAAACTTTTAACATTTATTAAAAAAAAAAATTGAAAACCATTTATCATTTTCTTTCCATTTCATAATTATGTGCCACTTTGTGTTGGTCTATCACATAAAGGGATATGAATACTTTTTCAAGGCACTGTATGTATTGTAGTATTGACAATACACAGTATATAGTATTAGCGATTAGTATTGCCGATATGTGCTATAACCACTTCACCCCCGGAAGGATTTCCCAGGTTAGGACCAGAGCACTTTTTGCGATTCGGCACTGCGTCGCTTTAACTGATAATTGCACGGTCGTGCGACGTTGTACCCAAACGAAATTTGTGTGCTTTTTTTCCCACAAACAGAGCTTTCTTTTGGTGCTATTTTATCACCTCTGCATCATTTCTGATCACTGCTATAAACAAAAAAAAGAGCGACAATTTTGCAAAAAAAAAAAAAAAAAACAGTTTTTCTTACTTTTTGCTAAAATACAAATCCAAAAAATATATATAAAAAAACATTTTTTTTCATCGGTTTTGGCCGATTTATATTCTTCCTCATATTTTTGGTAAAAAAAATCACAATCAGCGTTTATTGATTGGTTTGCGCAAAAGTGGCCGCGTTTACAGATGATGAGAATTAATTTCTGGGGCTTTTATTTATTATTATTTTTTTACTAGTAATGGCGGCGATCTGCGATTTTTAGCGGTACTGCAATATTGGGGCGGACATGTCAGACCATTTTGACACTTTTTTGGGACTAATGACATTTATACAGCGACCAGAAATGTAAATGTCATTGGCAGTGAAGGGGTTAACCTGCAGGGGGCGATCTAGGAGTTAACAGTGTTCCCTAGGCATGTTCTAACTGTGGGGGGGGGGGGGGCTGGGCTGTTATGGGCATACGAGATCTAACTGATCCCAGTGACAGGGATCAGTAGATCTCCTATACCCGCACTGACAGAGCGGGGAACCGCCGTGTTTACATTGGCGGTTCCCTGTTCTTTGTGCTGTGGCCGCTCATCGCAGCTCGCCGGCGGACATCGGGTCCGCCCGAGCCGCGGGCACACTCCTCCGGAGTACGGTGGGCGCACACGCGCCCCCTAGTGGCCACTCCACAAATCACCGTTTATTTACGGCGATTTGTGGGACGCTTCCACACTGCCGCAATAAATATACTGCGTGCGGTGTGGAAGTAGTTAATATTGACGATTAGTATTGACGATATGCATTATAGTATTGGTGATTAGTATTGCCGATATTTATTCTAGGTTTAGCAATATGTATTATAGTATTGGTGATAAGTATTGGCGATATATATTTTACTATTGGCAATATGTATTATAGTGTTGGCGATTAGTATTCCCGTTATGTATTTCAGTATTGGCGATATGTTTATAGTGTTGGTGATTAGTATTGGTGATAGGTATTATAGCACTGGCCATTAGTATTTATTCTAGGTTTAGCAATATGTATTATAGTGTTGGTGATTAGTAGTGCCGTTATGTATTTTAGTATTGGCGATATGTTTATAGTGTTGGTGATTAGTATTGGTGATAGGTATTATAGCACTGGATATTAGTATTGCCAATATGTATTTTAATATTAGCAATATATATTATAGTATTGTTGATAAGTATTGCCGATATGTATTTTACTATTTGCAATATGTATTATAGTGTTGGTGATTAGTATTGTCGTAATGTATTTTAGTATTGGCGATATGTGTATAGTATTGGAGATTAGTATTGGTGATAGGTATTATAGCACTGGCCATTAGTATTGCCTATATGTGTTATAGTATTTTTAATTAGTATTGGCAATATGTAATATAGTATTGGACATTAGTATTCCTAATATGTGTTATAGTATTGCTGATTAGTATTGGTGATATGTAATATAGAATTGGCGATTAGTATTGGCAATATGATAGTATTAAGGTGGTATTGGCACTGCTCTCTTTGTTATTGAATTTGCTTGATAATTCCTGTAAGTAAGAAATTTCCAGCGTGCTGGTGGATTTTCTAAATGTGTAAAAAATGTGAAAAATATATAAAAATCGGAAGAACATTCTCTCATAAGACTGCAATTGAGGTGGAATTGTATAAGCTGGGACCAATGATATGTATCTATATGTATCGGCTTGTTATATCTAGTGTGCAAACAACATAGGTGTGGAAAAATAAGTATACAAAATAACTTAAATAAAAAACGGTAGTGGTTTGTGCTTCATGAAAAATTCCTAGTGGAAACAGAAGTGTCAAAACAAAAATGTTAAAATATACGAAATGTACTTCATATACATACAATTTCAATAAATAAATAACTGTAGGCAAAAAATATTCAGAACTTTTTATCGTGGACGTGTGTAATAACTAAGGTGTGGATACAACAAACGTGTGATCTATATTGTTCGGCTATGTATATCTATGTATAGTAACCAGGGTCGAATATGTTAAGGTGGAGTTAACGTCAGAATACTCTCTTACAAGAAGGCTAAAAATATATAAAAAGTGTA
>BLSH010197533.1:1009042-1029483 GCA_018402905.1 Glandirana rugosa | reverse complement strand
GTGTCTTAAATCCAAAAATTCTTTGGATTCTGGGCCCAGGCTATATATAGTATCTCACAAAAGGGAGTACACCCCTCACATTTTTGTAAATATGTTATTCTATCTTTTCATGTGACAACACTGAAGAAATGACACTCTGCTACAATGTAAAGTAGTGAGTGTACAGCTTGTATAACAATACGAATTTGGTCTCGGCCACCTTCCTGCAGCTCAGTTAGCGATAACACCAAATTTAACACACCTGCTCCCCATTCACACCTGAGACCTTGTAACACTAATGAGTCACATGACACCGGGGAGGGAAAATGGCTAATTGGGCCCAATTTGGACATTTTCATTTAGGGGTGTACTCACTTTTGTTGCCAGCGGTTTAGTCATTAATGGCTGTGTATTGAGTTATTTTCAGGGGACAGCAAATTTACACTGTTATACAAGCTGTACACTTACTACTGTACATTGTAGCAAAGTGTCATTTCTTCAGTGTTGTCATATGAAGATATAATAAAATATTTACAAAAATGAGAGGGGTGTACTCACTTTTGTGAGATACTGTATATAGGCCTCCACTTCTGTCATTCAGCAGTCAAATTCCATAACCTTTAAAGTGGTTGTAAACATTTGTAAACACCCAGTGAAGCGACTATCTTCAGGTGATACACAGGGATGAAACCAAACCTCCTACATAAGTTGCAGCTGTTTTTCTGCAGTCCGCTCCTCTCTACATCTATTCAAAGTACCACATTTATAAAGCTTGTCTACGCTGTCACAAAAAAAGGGGACAGAGAGCTAAAGTTACACTCTGCAGAGCTCAGTAAGTAGAGCTCTGAGAGCTGTTTGGAGGGAAGGGACCACCCCCTCCACATAGCACACAGGAGCAGAGCTGATGCTATCAATCAGCTGGAGGTACATCCCGTTTTTTTTCTCTTGGTGTCAGGAAAACCTGTCAGAAGTGATTCATGCTGATAGCAGAGGAATGGGGCAGCAGACAGGAATTACACTTAGTGCTCTTGGATGAGACAAGTACACACTATAGAGGGAAATGCTTTGTTCATATTTAACATCTGAGGTTTACAACCACTATAACCGCTTCCATTCCACCTGCCCACAGTAAATGTATTGCGGGTGGGAGGGTGTCACAGGGAGGCTGGATCACGTACCGGAACATCATTAAGCCTGTTCCAGTATAGGGGTACGCATCACTCCACTCCTGTGACGTAATGCACCGGTAATTGTAATCCACTGCGTCCATCTGATACAGTGGACTACAATTACCGGTAACCAAGTATCAAGTATAAAATTGAGTTTGGGCTATATATTGGTACCTCATCCATAATTAACACTCAAAAAACATAAGAACCTTGCAGACTTTACTGGTACCAGAGAAGGACAGTGATACATAAATTCATAAAACATTTATTACAAAAAATGTAAAATGTGCAAGTATAAAATCATAAAGTCAGTGCTCATTTTGGATGATGCAGGGCATATATTTAAAGAGGTTGACACGTCTTGCAAACATTGCTTTCTCAGGACCTCAATATCTTCACTGCGAAGAAAATTGGCCTATCCAAGACAAAAAAGCACATCAATTAATTATAACAAATAACATGCAACATGATATATAGCAAGTATGCTAGGTCCATCTAGACCACTTACACGCACCAATCAGAGCCAATCGAAAGCCAATAGTGTCTCGTATGGCGCAAAGCTGGGGTATACCTTATGGCGTAATGGGACTGTACAAAAAATGTGATAGGGTTATGCTACATAAAGGCGCACAAGTGATTAGGAGGCTAGCTAAATAACTAGGCTTAACCTATATTAAAAAAATTCCCAAGAGTATGACACTTACTCTATAAATACATCCCAAAAAAGAAAGTCAGCACTAAAAGATCACAATATCAAAAATGTTCAATCCACTAAAGATTAATATGACCTATAATATCAAATACACACAAACCATATATTAAAATCAGGCATTACATCCACCCTCCCATATATATTAGAGGTCAATATCTACCAAGGATTTGCCAATACATGAGTTGATAGTGCCAAATGTAACCAATGACAGATTTCTCCCAGAAACTAGTCATTCCTCTAGGTACATGTTCGTAAAGCTGATAGGGATAAACACCATCTGGGAGTAAGACATATCCATTTAGAGCAATACGTGCCACATAGTCCATCAGGGCCAATCAGTTCAATAAGGAGGAAGTGGCTATAAAAACACACAAATACAATGATAGCTTACTAGTGGGATCACATCAAAAATGTACAGCAACTTAGTGCTAAATAATGAGTATGTGCCTCTTCATATACAGTGAGGGAAAAAAGTATTTGATCCTCTGCTGATTTTGTGTGTTTGCCCACTGACAAAGAAATGATCAGTCTATAATGTTAATGGTAGGTTTATTTTAAAAGTGAGACACAGGATAACAACAAAAAAATCCAGAAAAACACATTTCAAAAAAGTTATAAATTGCTTTGCATTTTAATGAGTGAAATAAGTATTTGACCCCTTCGTAAAACATGACTTAGTACTTTGTGGCAAAACCCTTGTTGGCAATCACAGAGTTCCGGTGTTTCTTGTAGTTGGCCACCAGGTTTGCACACATCTCAGGAGGAATTTTGGCCCACTCCTCTTTGCAGATCCTCTCCTCATTAACGTCCACATATTTTCTATGGTATTAAGGTCTGGAGACTGGCTAGGCCACTCTAGGACCTTAATGTGCTTTTTCTTGAGCCACTCCTTTGTTGCCTTGGCCATGTGTTTTGGGTCACGGTAATGCTGGAGTACCTATCCAGGACCCATTTTCAATGACCCTGGCTGAGGGAAGGAGGTTCACACCCAAGATTTGACGGTGCATGGCCCCGTCCATAGTCCTTTTGATGCAGTGAAATTGTCCTTTCCCCTTAGCAGAAAAACAAACCCAAAGCATAATGTTTCCACCTCCATGTTTGACGGTGGAATGCTTGTTTTCTGGATATTTTTGTTGTTATTCTGTCACTCACTGTTAAAATAAACCTACCATTAAAATTATAGACTGATCATTTCTTTGTCGGTGGGCAAATTTACAATATCAGCAGGGGATCAAATACTTTTTCCCTTCACTGTATTAGGCTGACCCTCAGCAGTAAATCATCTAGGTATAGTAGATATGTGTAAATGCCACATACCATATAGGCTAACATTCTATACAGGTAAACAATCCTCTTATAATAAACACACCAAGATGGACTCACCCAACAAGTCTGCAGCAAATGCATAGCACCATCCACCATCATTCCTTTGAAAGAAGGTCACATTTAACCACTTGCTTACTGGGCACTTAAACCCCCCTCCTGCCCAGACCAATTTTCAGCTTTCAGCCCTCTCACACTTCGAATGACAATTGCTCGGTTGTGCAACACTGTACCCAAATTAAATTTTTATCATTTTCCCCCATAAATAGAGCTTTCTTTTGGTGGTATTTAACCACTGCTGGTGTTTTTTTTTTTGCTAAAAAAACCCAAAAAAGACAGAAATTTTGAAGAAAAAAAAACTGTTTCGTAGTTTTTTAATATACATTTTGAAAACAGGTAATTTTTTTTCCTTCGTTGATGTGCACTGATGAGGCTGCACTGATGAGGCTGCACTGATGGGCACTGATAGGCTGCACTGATGGGCACTGATAGGCTGCACTGATGGGCACTGATAAGGGGGCACTAATGGGCACTGATAAGGTGGCAGTAATGGGCATTGATAGGTGGCACTGATGAGGCGGCACTAATGGGTGCCACTGATGGTTGGCACTGGTTGTTGGCACTGATGGGTGGCACTGATAAGCGGCACTGAAGGGCACTGATAAGCTGCACTGACAGGTGGCACTGATGGGTGTCACTTATGGACACTGATGGGTGCCACTGATGGGCACTGGTGGGTGACGCAGATAGGCAGCAATCACCGGTGACACTGATGAGCATTGATTTGTAGCACTGGTGGGCAAAGGTAGGTGGCACTGGTGGGCAAAGGTAGGTGGCACTGTGGTCACTGGTAGGTGGCACTGTGGGCACTGGTAGATGGCTCTGGTGGGTACTGGTAGGTGGCACTGGTTGGCAATGATAGCTGGCACTGGTGTGCACAGACGAGCCATCTGCGGCTCTCTGTGCGAGGGACCGATGTCCCTCTGACAGAAGCCTTTGATTGGCTTATTTTTCCCCTCACGCTGTCAGCACCGGCTTCTGTTTACATCACGTGATCAGCTGTCATTGGCTGACAGCTGATCACGTGGTAAGGGGGCGGGACCGCCCCTTACTCCGATCTGTGATCAGCCAAGTCTCATGGACTCGGTGATCAGAGAGCGCGCTGCACGCGACCCGCAGGGGGCATGCAGCGGCTCGAGCACTGGAGGGTGTCCATGGATGTCCGCCTCGCAATTGAGGTCCGCGCTGAAGCCTTCTTTCGGCTATAGCGCGGACTTCAAGAGTTTAAAGCTGTTTTGGTGCCAAATCAGTACCTTAATTACCATTACTTGATTTGTGCCATGTGTGTCCTAATGTGTCGTCTCCTGCAACATAATCCCCTCTGCAACAACCCATCCGGAGAGGGCTCAACCCTCTCCCTTCAGGAGTCTACCCCCGGCTCGATGCACGGCCAATGACAGGCAAGCCGGCCAAACCAATGGCCAAGAAATCCCCGATCGCCCCACAGAGTAGTACAGTGTCACTATGGTGACACTGAACTACTCTGGTGACAGGATGTACAAAATATTTTTATTTTATTTGATGTTTTGTAACAGAAAGTAGAATTTTTTTCTTTTTTTCAAAATTTTTTTCATTTATATAGCAAAAAATAAAAAAAACTGGTAATCAAATGCCACCAAAAGATTTATTTTTGTGAAAAAATAATATAAATTTAATTTGCGTACAATGTTACATGATCATGCAATTGCCAGTTAAAATAGTACAGTGCTGAATAGCAAAAAATGGCTTGGTCACGAAGGAGGTAAAACCTTTCAGAGCTCAAGTGGTTAAGGCCCACTAGAGTCCTGGCATTTGACAATTGAATGACAGACAGTGGGGCCTTCACTATTTCAAATGTCTCCTTGTATATTTCTTCATATTGAATATACACATTTACATGAAGACCAAGCTGTCCAGCAATAGTGACAGTGACAGGGTTTTAGAACCTTAATGCCTCATACATACGGAAGTTTCTTAAAAAATAAACAAAACGTCGGGCCCGATGTCAAGGAAAAAAAATCAGCGTTTTTCGGCGTTATGCATCGGCGTTGGTGAGCGTTAGTGAGCGGCGGCGTCAATAGGCGTTTTTAAAAAAAAAAATCATCCCTCTGCTATTTTTCAACCTAAAAACATTGGCGTCAAAAAAACGCCGGTTAACGCCGGTACAGTATTAGTTGGCGTTTGTTGGTTTTAGTTGGCGTTAATTGGCGTTTTGCGGCGGCGTGAAAAAGCGCCAAAACGTTACAGCCTCAGAACGCACTGGCCGTGGTTCTAGTTTCAGCTCACTAACGCTGACGCCATCTACAGCTCAAAAACGTCAGCGTTTTTATGGGGCCATTGACTGACATGGAGAGCTGCAAAAAACACCAGAAAACGACGGCGTCAAAAAACGTCCGTGTGTGTGAGGCCTAATAGTTTCAGGGCTCCATACACTGATAATCCGTTATTTCTGCAGTTAAAGCGGAACTAAACCCTCCTATCCTTTTCAGCAAAGAAAGCTGTCATATTAGCCTTTGTTTGATCTGCAACTGCCATGGTGCTGCACATGTGATCAGTTAAGACACCAGATATTTGATGGTTTGACAGTTGAGAGCACAAACTAACGTGACAGTTATCAATCCCAGCATGCCCAGAAATATAACAGTTTTTTAAGCCATTAAATCAATACAAAATAGTGCCTGAAAACTGCCTCCCATGCTCCAGCTCCCTGTGCTCGATCGCTTCAGGCTGGCCCCTTTTGCAGGTATAGCTTTAAAACATTAAAAATAAGTGCATTTAATTTTTAAAATCCAGTAATACACTGTCACACATGCTTAGTTGCTCTCTATTTTTATGCAGTGCCGAATTTGTAGAGGCCAATGTGCTGACAGTTTTAAAACTGAATTACCTGCTTGCCGACCATATAACCTAGATATACAGCTGCTCCAGGTCACGTACTTAGTACATGGTCTGACACTTCTGGATAGGGAGTGTGTATGCGCACCACTGGCGACCTGTCCATGCTTTGATTAAGCACAGCAGATGTCAATCCCCAGAAGCCGGCCAATGGATTACTGCCGGCATCCGGGGATCGTCATGAATTTACACAGGACAGGGCTCTGCCTTCTTACAAAGCAGGGAATAAAATTGATTACTTCCCTAGTGAAAGCACCTCCCATAGTACACCAAAACAATGGCTAAAATACAGTGAGGATAAAATACCACCAAAAGACAGCTCAATTTGTGGGAAAAAATTACATTAAATTTGTTTGGGTACATCGCATGACCATGCAATTGTCAGTTAAAGTAAACGCAGTGCCTGGTCATGAGGGGATAAATCTTCCGGATGTCAAGTGATTAAACCCTCCTATCCTTTACAGCCAAAGAAGCTGCTTCTGTTTGATCTGCAACTGCCATGGGGCTGCACATGTGATCAGTTATGACACCAACCATTTAATGGTCTGACAGTTTGATCGAGAACACAAGCAAATGTGACAGTTAGCAATCCCAGCATTCCAGGAATGTAACTGTTTTTGAAATGGTTAAATTGATCAGTTTTGTTCTGCTTTATGATTTATTGCTGTTCAGGGGCTCTGGGCTTCAGCAAAATGACAGCCTCCACCAAGAAGAAACAGGAGCAATGCTGAAGGTATTTTACAGCACAGACTAATTTTGGTAGCATAATTATTAATGTGGAATGTGCTGTCTGTTCCTTGCTAAATAAAATAATTCATTATGAAAGTGTTATGGCTAAAGTTCCCCTTTAAATGCTCTTTGGTCACACAAGTAATTCTTTTTGTGAAAACAAATTAATGACAGAATTGCTAGCAGTCAACTTGTCTCCTGCTGTGGCATTGCTTCTTAGATTTCTGAAGCAGCTACAGTATATATTTTTCTGTTACTGTACTCTTGTTAAAGCGTTTGTATACCTCCAAAAAAAAAAAAACTGTAAGGCAAAGACATAATGAGCTAATATGCACAGCATACTAGCGCATTATGAAATACTTACCTTAGAACGAAGCTCCGATGGGTCCACTCGGTCCCCGCAGAGGGAGCTGACATGTTCCCTCGGGGGAACCATTCCGGGTTCGCGGCTCCGGCACTGTGAGTGGCCGGAGCCAGGAGACGTCACTCCCACACATGCATGCGTGCGGTAGCTCGTCTTTCCTGCAGACTTTCTGGCAAGGTCCGGTGCTATGCGCATGCACCGTGATGCCAGCAGCTACATGAAGGGCGAATATCTCCTAAACCGTGCAGGTTTAGGAGATATTCATTTTACCTACAGGTAAGCCTTATTATAGGCTTGCATCTAGGTAAAAATTAGTAAAAGGGGTGTACAACCACTTTAATGATCCATATTCTCAGCATTTTGGGCAGCAAGGGCATGTCATCTGTTATGTAAAATGTCAGTTGTATTTGGGTGATTTTGCCTATGGCATAATTGTCAGTGTACCATGGCCCTTAAAGTGGACCTTCACCCACCCCACCCACTTTCCATCATCTCCCTCCCTCCTACCTCTCTTTCACATATGTAGATTTTTTTTTTTTTAAGAAAAAAATTGTTTGGGGAACACACCCTGGTTTCTCACCTAGGCAAGAATGACATATTCATTACCTGCAGTCTCCTGAGATAGCCATGTTTAATAGGTATGTGCCACCTCATTGGAAGGCCTGGCTATCTCCTAGTTTTTGCAGTTACCCCCTCTGGTGACATGTCCTGTCGTATAAGTGTGGTCATGGGGGCGTTCAGCTACAAGCTGGAAGAGATAGCTAGCCCTCTTAGGACATCAAAAGGAGATGGCATGGGTTCAGGTGTTTAGCAGAAGATTCCCACAGAACACCTCTATATTGTAGGAAGTGAGCATTTTTTTTCTTTTGTGCAGATCCTAGCTATAGAGATAGGTGAGGGAGTGTTGATTTATTGGTTAAACATCCATGAGATTGCTAGTTTATCCCAACCCCTGCCTTTGTCACTTTTGTTTGATGGTGCATGTACATGTGGATGCAAACATAACATTCCTTGCCAAACCAGGAAAGAAATGGACAGTATATGACATTCATCTCTCTGCTATTAATATATAGTAGTATTTGGCCAAAGTGAAACGTTTACTTTCACAGATATATAGAGTTATAGATGTCCTATAACGATGATCACCTCTGATTGTTCACCACAGAGATAACAATCTTAGCTAGGCTTCTTATGCAGCTGTCCAGATTGACAAATTCTCAGCAATAGCTGAGGAGTCCACTGAATCAAACATTGTGGGGCCTGCCTGGAACATGACCTTTGGCCACTGGGCTCTGCTTGAGGGTGCTAAAAAAGGCCTTTGTGTACCGTGTTAGTAAGCACTTTTCAGGTCCAAGGTTGTAGCACTGCCTCTGGCATAACCCAGCCTCTCTAGACTTTATTGAGTATGCCATGTGGACCAAGCATCAAGAACTACTACATTTATTGCTACTATTTAGTGCCATCTTCATCCCCCTTTTCTGTTTCCATAGGAAGAGTTAAAGGAGTTGTAAAGGATAATTTTTTATTTTTAAATAACAAACTTTTTATACTTACTTTCTCTGTGCAAGGGTTTTGCACAGAGTGGCCCTGATTCTCTTCTTCTGGGGTCCCTCAGCGGCACTCCAGCTCCTTCTCTTCTTGAGTGGCACTCGTGCGGGCACGCTCTCAAGTCCTGCTGCTGCGTCCATTGACACAGACAGCAGGACTCGGCCCCGCCACTGTTCGCGTGTCACTGGATTTGAATGCCTTCTGATGCTATCAATCTATCCAATTGGAGGACCCGAGACAGGGGCTGGAGCTGATGTGCTCGTTCCCATCGCTGGAACGATCGGGTTCAGGTAAGTAAAAGGGCTCTGGGAGCTGCTGCACTACAGAAGGTTTTTCACCTTAACACATAGAATGCATTAAGGTGAAAAACCTTGAGGGGTTACAACCCCTTTAAGTGCTTCGTTACTAACTAGAGTGTTACTGCACACTCTGTTCCTGCCTTTTAAGCATGGGGCACATCTCCATGCCATTCCTCCAATTTGCAAGAGCCACATGGTTTCACCTCATTTAGTCCTTACTGCCACCTAAAGCAACTTGGTCACTTTCTGTTACTTATGATTGCTAACCCAGAATATAAAGGATGTAGCTTTACGCCTAAGTCTGCTCCTTCAGAATCTTTGTCTGACATACTGTACCTCCAGCTGTAGAGGTCTCTGAGCCTTCTGCTGCAGCATCTCTGTCTTACAAAGAGTCTCAGAAATCCTAATGGGTGATTTTGTTTCTGAAGAACCAAAGACAACAGCCATAACTCCTGGGCTTAAAGATACCTTATTGATACCTACTGACAGGATGCATGCCACCTTAAGAAAGGAACAGTAGTAGCTTCTATTAGTGCTGTTACTAGTCTGGGATCCCTGCAAGGCCCCAAGGCTATAAACACTTTTCTGGGGCACTCCTTACTTCTGTACAGAGACTGGATAACCTATTCTCTCCTCTCCTGCCAAGAAGAGCTCCTTTAATTTTTCCTAAGCTTCAGCATCCAAAGAATGTTATCCTCCTAGTCATTGGTTAACACCTTTGTTCAGGAAGTATATCATGAGGCTCTCCCTGTGTATCCACCCGTGATTCTGAGGGATTTTAATCTGGTTCTGCTGGTACTTCAAAGACCACCTTTTGAAACTCTGCAGGGCATGTGTTTGAACTGACATCCTTGTCCTGTAAATAACCCTTTCTCGTCTTACACAGGGATAAGATGGTATTGAGGCCTAGAGCTTCCTTTTTTAAGGTGGTTTTGGCCTTGCACTTCAATCAGTCAATTCTGTCTCTCTGTCCAGCTCCAGTACACTAAAAAGAAATTTATCTTCACTTCCCAGATACTGTTTGTGCTGTGCATGTCCACCTCACAACCAATGTTTCAGCTGAAAAGACTGACACTTGATTTTGTCATTCCTGATGGTGTCTGTAACAGGAACCCAGCTTCTCACTCCTCCATTTATAGACAGATAGCTCAGACAGATCATCATACTAGCTTCCACCTTTTCTACCAAAGCACACTCCACTAGGTCTGTTATTGCTTTTTGGGCTGTATCTCAGATATGCTGGACAAAAACAATGCGCTATGTGAAAATAATCCAAAAACTGAGAGTGCTGCTACTTGACAAATGAAAACTAAATAAACAAAGTGAAAACAATTATGGTCTCTATAACCATAGAATTCACAGTAGTGCAAAATCAATCAAACATGCAAAAAATCTAACAAATAAAATAAATGAATTAATAAATAAATGTCCACAAATTAATAGTACATAAGAGTTCTTTGTGCAGTGTCAAGTGCTTGAATCAATTAAGTGACATCCAAAAAAGTAAAATCCTTCACCAGTGCTTCAGTGAAAATAATCACCCTTATGGAAAGAGGCTTACCAGATGGCAAATAACATACAGCATGAGTCTCAATATATGTAGCAATTTCTACTCGATTCCCATCCAATAATCACAGATCACCGCAGATGGCAAAAACCATATAACGTGTCTCAGTATATGTCTGCTCGATTCGCATTCGATAATCACAGATCACCGCTGTGTCTGTCGGGCAGGCTCGACTCGCTCTCTGTAGACAATGGGAACACCTGGGAAGGACAGCCTCTGCTCGAACTGACTTTCTCAGATATGAAAGGCTGCTAACTGCTCTTCTGTCACATGTTCTCTAAGTTTTTCTGGGTTGATATTCAGGCCTCATCTGATGCCAGATTTTGGGTGTAAGGTCATTGAGGCAGCTCCTTGCTGCCCCCAGTTTTACAGTTTGCGCTTGGGAGTTGGAGTTTCGTTACAGTTGCCCACCCCTTTATTTGGACTTCTTTTAGATTTCCTAATTGTCCCTGAATAGCTGGATCCCGTGTTGCTTAATGAATGAGAAACAAAACAAGATTTTTGTGCATACTGTAAAATCATTTTTCTGGCGTTCATTAAGGGACACATGGCCTCTGTGTTTGTGATCTACTCTGAGAACAGCTTTTCTACTAATCTGAAGCATGCTGCGAGTGGGAGGGGTTATACCTGGCTAGCCAAATACTATTTTTGCCTAGCAATATCCAATTCACCCTGGGGGGGGTTTAACCCAATTGTACCTGAATAGCTGCATCCTGTCCTCCCAGATTTTACAGTAAGTATCAGTGTCTTAGTTCTTAAAGGGAATTTCAGAACTATCCAGGACAGGAAAACGTTTGAACTAAGAGTGATTCTTCTTTCTGGCACAAAATATAACGGTTTAAACTTAGATATAGGTTGTCTTACTTATTACTCTAAAGTTTTATGACCCCCCCCTCCTGTGACTGTCACCCCCCCCCCCCACCAGTCTATAGCTCTATCTCCGTCTTATCTCAGTGACCCTGCTGCTAACTTTATTACCATCACCAGACACATTGGTTTGTGTGTGTTGGTTTGTTTGCTTTTCCTTTCCCTCAGAGATTTTTTTAACATTTTGCTAAAACTTTTGCGAATCCGTACTGCTTGAACCTTAAAGAAGGGGACACAGCCCGAAAGCTTGTCCTGAAAAATTGTATGTTAGTGCAAATAAAAAAGTATTACGGACAGTACTCAGTTTTCTCTGTCACAGTAAGTATCAAATCCTGGTTTCCTTCTCATTCTTTAGTCATAGTGGAGGCACGCAAATGAGAAATACCCAGGTGTGAATGGATGGATGGGAATAACAATTTTGAAGCATTTTTAATGCACGTATGAGTTAATGTTTGGTTAAGCATGTAATATTGGCAAGTTTCATTAATTGACATGGGTACATAAAGGGTTGCTTTAAAATAAAAAATAACTTTTGGATGTAAAACTACTAGTTTTCACTATTTTGAAGAATGTTTTATTCTTTTAATTTTAATATAGTTATAGTAATAGTTATTCTTTATAATTATATAGTTAATATCTACATGAATTTAAAGTATAACTAAAGGCAAAACTTCTTTTTTTTTTGTTTTCGTTTTGGATCGAGTGCAGAGGGATTAGAATGCTTGTCAGCGTTTATTGCTGTCTGTGCCCCCGTTAAGGAGATTCACCCTCCCTATTTGTCCTGTTTACTATTATTATTGAAAGTGAAAGTAAAAGAATATCCCAAATTTTGGGTTGTCCCCAGAAAAGTAATAGAGGGGAAATCTTCCAATTGGAACACTAGTTCTGGTGGGTCCCCAAGGAATTCCCTTAATTTCCAGGGATTTCCTCTCACCTCCTGTTTGGCTATGGGACAGGGAGTGATGTGAAATCTCCCTAATGGGACGCAGACGACGAAAAAAAAAATCTGACAGGGGTTATAACCCTCACTTACTCTATCCAAAATGAAAAAACAAATATTGCCTATAGTTCTACTTTAATGATAGTATTCAGAATGTGATTTTTTTTTATACCTTCATACCTTTATATTATTTTCCACATTTTCATGCAGGCAGTGACATTTACAGGATTTGGAACAAACTCTGTGACACTGTCATGGGTACTTGCAATGGTTCGCTTATATTCATTTGGTTCAAACCCTTTTTTTTTTCTTTAAAAAAAAAAACAAAAACTGTAACTGCTTGAAAAGTGTTGGGATTTAATTTGTTTGCTGCCTACTTAAAGTCCATCTGAAACTAAGGGGAAGATTTACTAAAACTGGTGCACACAGAATCTGGTGCAGTAACCACCAGCTTCTGACTTCAACTTATTCAATTTAAGCTTTAACAATAAGCTCTCATTCACACTGAAGGCAGGTTTGAAATCGTACAAGTTTAACTGAACTCGCACAATTTCAAATTTGCATTTCAGTGTGAGTTCGGGAGCGATTTGAAAAACATCTGTGCTGGTTTATGGTTCAAATCGCCCCTGAAGTCACCAAATGTAGTGCAGCAACTACTTTTGGAAATCGGTGTGGCGCCACAAAGGCAGCGTTACACTGATTGGGGCAGGGACATTGCCGGCAATAGACTACGATTTGGCATGTGATTTGACATGTCAAATCGCATGTCAAATCCCTCCGATGTGAAGGGGTGCTTAAATCTAGAAGCGGATTGGTTACTATGCACAAAGGCAACGGATTCTGTGTGCACCAGTTTTAGTAAATCTCCCCCTAAAATTCCATCTAAGACTACCCTGTCTATAGGGAGACAATAGACTAAGTATCTCAACAGGCTGTGTAGAAAGTGCTACAGTTTAGGGTGTCTCGTCCATGGACAATAGCAAATACAAAAAAAGGGGTAGAGGATCCCCAACCCATACCCAAAGAACAGACAAATGAAGTTGGACTATTGCGACACCATAGGATATTTAGCGGGTTAAACAACAAATTTTGTAAAATTACATCAAAATTTTATTTATAATATGATAAAAATGAATAGAGACAAGATACATTGTTCACAGACATTTAAAAATCACAACAGAGTTAGTTACACCATTCTGCACTACACCCCCCATGGGAAAGTGGGGGGGAGAGAAGCGATGGACTCAGATGGTGTCGGAGTGTAGATACTGTGTGGCCTCTACATGTTTCACGGATAACTGCTTCATCAGGAGGAATATCTACAGTGGTTGGAAGTATATAATTAGTAAACAATGTTCACATAACACTAAGATGGACATAGCCATTGCAGATACTTCAGCATAGAACTGCTTAACACATAAAAATGCATAAAACAGGGGAATATATCGATGGTGATTTGCCACTTACCCACATATCCAGTACCATCAAATGCGACACAGGTGCGCTAAACGTCCCTCATCGGCAAAGGTGGGGTATTGTCCATGGAGGAAAGCTAGATAACAAAACCTATGTCAGGACAGATGTAAAAATTAAGGATTACCTAGGGTATACAAAATTATGTGGACAGGGGGAAGGGAGGAGAAAGGGGGGGGGGGGAGAAGGGAAGGGGAACCGGGATAAGGAGGGGAGGGAGGGACGGGAAGGAGACCAGAGGGTGCACTACCAAGGATATGTGAAAAGGCCTGGACTGCAGTCCAAGGAGGAAGCGGAGTGAGGGAAGGCCACCCAGCCACTGCAAGGTAAAGGATAATGTACGGGTACCTGATAGATAATGGTATTGCAGAACGTGGTCCCAGGGAAAGCACCAGCCAAGGGGTGATGTGGACTTAAATACAGGAACTTTAGCGATGGGAAGACAATGTATACCTGTATAGGGGGCCAGGTAGGCGTCAGGTAAGACCCTGGCAATCCGAGTCTACAGTGTAAAGATAAAGGCAAGTATTGGAACAGGAGTAAGTTGGAAAATGCATGGCGGCACATGAAAAGTGTCCGCCATGCAAGCTCCACGTGCATCGCCAAACAGCTACGCTACTCACCAACAATATGTATAGTGTCCATGCTCCCTGGGACCTCCTCCATACTAGTGTAGGCAGGGGCGCCCTGCCTATGAACCCTACCGAGCGGCGTGCGTCGGCCGTGGGTATGGGGATCCTCTACCCCTTTTTGTGCATTTTTTTGCATTTAAAGGGAGACGATGCCACTGCATGATTTCACTATGGAATGAACAACATTGTCACCCTGTTAAAGGAAGTGGAAAATTAAGCGATATGCTGGCAGGATTAAAAGGTAATAAAAATGTTAAAGGGTCTCCGAAAAAATTAAAACTGGTGTGTTAGTGACAGGCTGCATAATTTGTACATTTTAATTTTGTCCATAATTTCATTTTAAAATAGCATTTGAGAAAAAATATTACGTGAATCAAGAGAATAAAAGGTAATCCCATGTCATGTACATATTGCATAGCTTTCCTCTACTGATATTTAGGGCTATTGCTACTACAACCAGAAAGCTCATAGCAATATTCTATATAATGGCAAAGAAATAGCTATACAAAGGATAATGGCCTTTTTACACATAGGGAGAAACTTAATAATAGCACTGAGGACTGATTTAATCAATGATGGACGTAGCAGTAAGCATACTTTTAACACAATTGTGTTTATGCTCTTCTGCATGATCTTTGGGAGGTTTTCTTCTCATTTTTATTTCACAGTATGGGTGCACTTTAGTTTGGTGACTTTAAAGGGCTGACATATCATGACTGATTAGCTTTTTAAGTATTGTTGCATCCTAACATCATGTAAAACCAGCACTTGAACAGTTTGATTGTATTAGCTATACAAAAAAAATAGTTTAGGAAGTCTTAGTAGGTACACCATTTTAATTGCTGTCCAAACTGTTAAAAAAGAGGGGTATCATTTCCCTGTAACTGTAGATTTTATCCCTACTGCAGACAAACAGAGGAACTAATCTCTGTAACACAGCACCACCACCTAAAACAGAAATGCTCAATGACTTGGTTGGTTTGTTCACAAAGTTCAGATGTCATATAATACACCTGCTAGGGCCTGGGATTAGAACCATATAAAAGCTTCAAAAAAGGCTGGGATTAAATCTATGGTATATAGTGTACTGTAACACAAAGCAAGTAAGACTGATAAGAACAAATAGGAGGATAGTAGGTGCAGATTGTTAGATGTCCAAATAAAAGGAGTTATCACTGGCAAAATAAATTCTATTGTTTTTGGGTAATGCTAGATGATTTGGATTTAATAATGTCACAGAGTGGTAAGCAGAGTCATTCCTATACTGTTTCACTTCTTTATTCATTTATCATATCTACAAACAAGTCTACTTGGCTTAAGATGGCCCTCTTTGAGAACAGCTTTTGAATGAAGTCGTCAGTATAAAATGTAAAGACTGTGGGAAATAGTGCATAAAGGAAGCATCACTCATAGTTCATTGAACAATTAAGCTTGTAATCTTCTCAAAAACTTTGTTGCCTGAGGGCGCATATTTAGGCATTAAAACTTTAAAATTAGTTTTAAAGATAGCTGTCTTGCATTCACCATATTTAAGTTGTTATTGGGGTTGTGGGTTGCACAGATGTCAGGTCTGATCTTTTTCTTTAGCTAAATTGTTCTGATAAGCATGACAGCAAACACATCAGTGGACTCTAATAGCTTTATGTGAAATGTTCATAAAAATGTTATCTTGTACTTATATATAAAGTTGCAATTGCTGAAATACATTAGCCCCAAGCTTATCAGATGCTATGTGCATCACCACAAATCAGATTAAGAAAATAAATAATCATAAACTGTAGAATCAAGTATGTAGATATGAATAAATGTGCTGATTCTTTAATGATCATTGCATAAGATTATACCCTGTAAATTTGAGGAAGATGACTACTGAATGATAACAAGCATTTAAAATTGTAAGTGCAGTCACAACTCTTCTCTGGCAATATGGCATCTCTCAGACTGTGCAATGTAATCTTCTGTGGGCATTTTCCACTGCAGATGAGTACCTCACAAGTTTTCTCAATATGACAGATGTATGCCTTTTTTCCACTTGCTATGGTGGTACTCATGCAGGCTCGGTCCCAAGGGGATTGGCCCTGCTTTCAAATGGGGATAGGAATCCAGATACATTCTCACAAGTCTCATCAGTACCAGTTACCATCTGGAAAAGATTCTAAAATGTGTTTCTACCAAAGAGATATTCTTCTTTAATCTTTTGACCAGTCCTCTAGTTCTTTTGTAGCAACCAGATCCCTCTTCCATGGCACCAGGTGCAATAGAATTCCTGAGGAATTAATTGAGTATATAAAGAAAAAATAGTGCCCCTCAAACCCAGGTACTGCACACACCAGTATTCGAAAGCTGTCATACTAATCATGTCTATGGCTCCCACTGCTGCCTGTGTCTCCTGTAAGACCAGAAAGTGGAGGAGCGATGCTGCAGACAGGACAATGCTGAATCCGTCAGAGGAGTCAGGTAAGTATTCAGGGATGGGGGAGGTGATGAGACAGTTCATTTTTTACCTTAACCCTTTCCAGCCCGCGCTATAGATAGACCTTGCCAGGAATGCATCAATAGACGTCCTCCCGTGCATGAGCTGCCTGCGTGCCCCCTGCGTTCTGTGATCACCTAGTCAATGAGATCCCGGCCCCTTACCATGTGGTCAGCTGGCCCAGCAATGATTAAATGCCACCAAAAGAAAACTCTATTTGTGTGAAAAAAACTTTTTTTAAATTTTTGGATGGAGTGGAGAGGGATTAGAACATCTGTCAGTTTTTCTTGCTTTTGGGTTGTCCCTAGAAAAGTAATAGGGGGGAAATGTTCCAATGGGGACATTAATTCTGGTGACCTGAGGGTCCCCAAGAAATTCCCTTCATTTGCAGGGAGTTCCTTTCACTTCCTGTTTGGCTATGGGACAGGAAGTGAAGGGAAATCTCTGCAAGGGGACAGAGATGGCGGAAAAAAATCTGACAGGGGTGATAACCCTCCCTTGCTCTATCCAAAATGAAAAAAAAAGTTTTGCCTATAATTCTACTTTAACACAGGGAATTCATTAGGGTAACAGCTAGACTTTAGAATCACTTTAACCACTTGCTGCCCGCCCACTGTCAAATGACAGAGCGGCGGTGCGGCTCTCATTGTGGGTGGACGTCATATGATGGCACACCTGAACGGTCGTTTCCGCGTGCCCGTGGGGGCACACAGTGTGGCAATTGCGGCCGCGCCGTGTTGCTAGGACATATCGCATCCCCAACCTCTGTATCGCTGTATCTGTATCACTGGCGCGGCTCTTTAACCATGGGATCGGCTGTGTCCAATCACAGCTGGTCACATGTAAATACAGGAAGTGCCGGTAGTCGGCTCTCATCGCCTCACACTGACAGAGTGTGTGGCAAGGAGAGCCGATCAGCGGCATCTCCTCATAGGGAACATCAGAACAGGTAATCAGGGCACTGAAAAAAAGAGCAATCAGTGCCCACCAGTGCCAGCAATTCATGCTCAAAAGTGCCAGCAATCAGTGCCCTCCAATGCCAGCAATCAGTGCCCACCAGTGCCAGCAATCAGTGCCCATTAGTGATGCCAGTCAGTGCTGGTTTTCAGTGCCGCCTATCAGTGCTGCCCACCAATGCCCATCTGTGCCACCCATCAATGCCCATGAGTGCCGCCCATCCGTAGTGCCCATCAGTGCCACCTATCAGTGCCCATCAGAGCCACCTATCAATGCCCACCAGTACCACCCGTCAGTGCCACCTATCAGTGCTCATCAGTGCCACATATCAGTGCAACCTATCAGTGCCCATAAGTGTGGCATAGCGCACATCAGTGAAGGAGAAAAATTAATTATTTACAAAATTTACTGACAGAAACTTTTGTTTTTCAAAATTTTCGGCTTTTTTTTTTTTATTTTATTAGTAAAAAACCTAGCAGCGATCAAATACCACCAAAATAAGGCTCTATTTGTGGGAACAAATTGACAAAAATTTTGTTTGGGTACAGCGATGCATGACTGCGCAATGAAAAATGGCCTGGGCAGGAAGGTGGTAAAAGTGCCCGGTATTGAAGTGGTTAAATACTGGCCTGAGAAATCACCACTTGCAAACAAATACTTCCAAGATTGTTGATCTTCTCAGTTTCATGCAGCTCTCACTGGTTTGCCCTGCTAGCCTCCACATCACTACAGGACACAGTAATAATGCGGAAGTCAGCAAGACTAACCAGTGAGAGTTTGGGGGACCCAGGAAATGGACTCTCCCAGGAGTGTTGGTTTCCCATCAGGCTTCAGGTGACGATTTTTCACAATGGGCTGTGGTAAAAAAGTATTCATCGTAATCTTTTACAGGTTGCATGGCATTTTTTGTACAGGGTCTTATCCACTAACATTACTCAATAAATGAAGAATGAAGATACTATAGATTTTTAATTTTATACTATGAAACTTCACATTCAACACAACTGCTATAAGATATAACAGTGTTTATGTTTTATCCTTTGTAAAGTATGATTTGCTCCATCAGTGATAAAAAATGATCTTGATGTTTCATCCAGAATTATTTGCTAGTAACTTACCACTTCCAAGCAGATTCGTGTCTGCTGGTAGAACATCAGGTATAACAGGGGCAAAAAAAATTCACATGATGTCACAGAGGAAAGTGTTACAATAAAATGATTACTATTGACAGATGATGTTTTTATTTTAACATTGTCTGTATTTTTTATGCATACAATCACAGTTTTCTATAAATAGCTGCATAAATGGATATTTATAGCACGTCGATAGTTTCCAGTTTCTAGTTAAATAGGGATAAAAGACACACCTGATATTTGCAGTGAGCTGTTTTATAGCATTTCATGCTGTAAAGCATGACATCTGTTCATAACAAAGGAAGGTAATGTTTTATTTGTAAATTATTTAATAAAAAGGTCAAGCATTTTAAAACTGCCATATGTAAAAACGAGCAATAATTGCATTTTTTTGAGCAAGTGTTTCATATGACCTTACTAAAACTATTTCACTGTATGAAAAACAGGTGTTTGTAGCAAGCCACATTTTCTTTGTTACAAACTAAGAAAAGAAATTACTCATTTTGCTGAGCACTATGAGGTTTCCTAAGTTAAGGCCCGTACACACGAGGCAAATTTCAGACAGGAATTTTCTTACAGCTTGTCGTCCGAAATTCTTACCGTTAGTATGCTCCTTTCGACATCCGATTTACATTTTTGGTCAAACAAAAGCTGGATGTGCAGACTAGTAAATTTTTGACGTATGACAATGCAATGTCCGATTTTCGTTCCGTTAGTATGGTTTTTGTACGAAAAAAATTGTACGACCGAGACTACGCATGCTCAGAAACGAAAAAAAATGCTAAATTATTAAAAACATTATGTCACTTCTGATGTTAAGTTCGGTCGTACTAAAATTTTCGTATTCTTGGTACGCTCTTCACTTTCGACATGAGACAAGCATCCGATAAAAAATGGACATTCTGTCGTCCGAAAATCGGACTGTATGTACGAGGCTTTAGTCATTTGCTTTAGTGTATGATTTAAACAGGATATCTGTTTAGTGCTTTTAAGACCAATCCATTGTTTAATGATTACGACCCCTGGACAAAAGACTTGTAGTAATTTGTTACCTAACCAGAATTTTCGTGATTTGTCTATAGGACAAATTTAGTATGTGATTTCGTTTACTGATTTCGGAGCATGTATGTCAGGCTAAAAGCCTGCTGTCTTACAGGTAAAAAATAGCCTACGAACAGAGTACAGCTTTCACTTCTCGCATGGTTCTTATGCTTTTAAAATCATGCTGGCTTGAATTGTAGTCTTCACTGTATTACAAAAATTATTAAATCGTAAAAAAAAGCAAAGACTCGTACGCATCAGAGCCAGCATGTTAAAAAAAGCATGTTTTTGGTATGATTGC
>BLSH010197533.1:984264-995973 GCA_018402905.1 Glandirana rugosa | reverse complement strand
ATTTATTAAGCACAATGCAAAGCATCCCCCCTCTCAAGATGTACACTTACAAGATTCACGTGAAATAACAGCATATAATCCAAGCAAGATAAAAGATAAAGCACAGCTTCGGACGAGTCCGTCTCACCACTGCTATCAGCTGTTACGGTGTTCCCGGGTACGGAGCGTCCCAGCTGGCTCTGATTGACAACACGTGTGGTCACGCCCTGACGCGTTTCGTCATCACTTCGTCTGAGGGCGTCTTGAGAGGGGGGTTGCTTTGCATTGTGCTTAATAAATTTATACAAAGGTAATGCACTATGTGAGCGCTTTCTTTCAAAGAATAGTCCTATGTATATAGGACAAACAATCTTTTTGGCATCACACCAGGGGAGAGAGCGGTGGAAGGAGGAGAGGACGCTAGCATTGTCATTAGAACTGACAGCTGTGCTTTTTGATTGTTGCTTGCTGGTGTGTCTTTCCACATTGGATGGGAACCCCCTTGCTTCCTTATCACGAGGTGTGGTGAAGGTGGACAATAAGAAGCGAGCCAACTTATTCATTGATGCACTTTTTTTTGGAATATATGGACTATTGATATATGGACTTTTGAGTTATAACTAGCGCTACTTTCACAAATTATTGCCTATATGATGATTATACTGTAGGGTGATTTTTTAATTATTTTCGTTGATTTTATTTATAAGTGGCTGCTAACACTTGGTTTATTCATTTTAAACCTCCTATAAATTGAAGTATACTCTGATTGTAGATGAGGTTTATATTTCATCAGGACTTACAATTTTATTTTATTTTATTTAAGTGTATATTCATCCTTGAGCACTGATACCAGTTACCATATATTTACACTGGGGTTTTTTTCAGAATTCTAAAATTGATGTCTACAGCCAGGTGTGCTGACTTTTAGGTATAATGGTAACCAGGAAAGTTGTATAGCTAGTTTTAATGTGTATAAACCTTAGAAGTACCACCTTAATTGTGGCATATTCTTGTGGCATGATTTATTTTATAAATTCTTTATTGTAAGACTTTACAGTACAGAAACCGTTAGGAGCAATGCAATAGGGGTTTGAGACAACACAATTGCATGATTAGAAAATAAGATGGGACCAGTCTGCGAGTGGGGGATGGAGCAGAAATGACCATAGTGAGTCAGAGAGAAAACAATGCAAGTGTACATTTGTTGGGTGGGGGAGAAAGCATAATCCCTTATGGTAGGGCAATGGACGCACTAGACATCTATTAGTTGGTAAATGTAGGCACTTCTTAAGACATTTTAGCACTGTGAAGGATAGGTGGGTGGTAGATATACAGGTTTTGAGTCCAAGAGTAAATTGAAATCCCTGCCAAGAATCAGGATGTCATCCTTAAAGTCATCTAAAATAGTCAATGTCCATCCCAAAAAGAGGATTTGATTTTGGTTGGGTAGATGAACATTAGCACATGTTAGGTACCAATCATGTCTTATTAAATTATTATTATTATTATTCAGGATTTATATAATGCCAACAATTTGTGCAGCGCTTTACAACATGAGGGCAGACAGTGCAGTTACAATGCAAATTCAATACAGGAGGAATCAGAGGGCCCTGCTCATTAGAGCTTAAAATGAGGGTCAAGTGATACAAAAGGTGATAATTGTGGGGGATGAGCTGATGGATGGCCCTCTTTCCCCACAATTGTATCTTTGGGAGTTCAAGATATGGTATGTGAAATTGGGATATGAACACCCCTTGATTTCTTGTCAGGGAGTAGCTTTAATAGGCAATGGGAAAGAACTGATCTCTCAGCGGCATGCAGGGTCAGTTTTAAAATGTGTTTCTTGGGTCAAGGCATCCTTTGCCTTTTGTCTATGGGGGCCAGTAAGTTTCGTTCTATGTTTTTTTTAAATCTTCAGTCCCTTTACATTTAATGACAGGATATGTTTGGAAGACATGAAAAGAGATTAATCTGGTCTCTATGCAGCTGAGAATTTTATAAAGGAGAGGATGGTAGGGGAGGGTAATTGGAGAGGGAGCAGTGGGAAATGAAAAGTAGGTTAGAGGCAGAAGGAAACCTACCACCATGGGTAGAGAAAGGGGAAAGAAGAGAGTTAAAGAAGTGTTTAGGGCTGGGAAAGAAAGGAAAAGGGGGTGGGGAGGAGGGTTGCAGTGAAGCAAGTCAGAGGTAGAGCAAGGATAGGAGGAACTAAGAGGGTGGGGGAGTGTGAGTTGGCGAAACCTGAAGAGGAAGAGATTTGACATAACTAAAATGTGAACCTGAGTTCAGCATCCCCTTTGCTATACAGATGGATTGGCGGGAACAGAACTAAGTTGGAGGTAAGTCTGTGCAGGCTTGTAGTGGTAACTAACATTGTTTCTTCAAGGTGATGTGTGTAACAGAAAGGAGACCTTCATTCATCAAGTGTTTTAAAAGAGAACTTAAAAGAACAAAGAACAATTAATAAACTATGATGTACCTACTTGTTTGTATTGTAAGGGGCACTGGCCCACAGGAATCAAGCTTTGTGCCTGTGAGGCACCAGTCCCAGCCACCCCCTGCATACAACTGCACTCCTGGAACTATAGGGGCAATTCTGTTCCTCCTTTATTCAGCCTCCTGTACCAGTAGGCTAGGCTTGGTTTGGTTGGCTTATAGCAGTGGTCTCCAAACTGCGGCCCTGGGGCCAGATGTGGCCCCTTTCTTGCCTTTATCTGGCACTTGAGGCATTATTCTTGCCACTAACAGTAACAATGGGGCATAATTCATGTCACTGACACCAACAATGGGGCACTATTCATTCCACTGACACCAACAATAGGGCATAATTCCTGTCACTGACACCAACAATGGGGCACTATTCCTTCCACTGACACCAATAATGGGGCACTATTCCTTCCACTGACACCAATGATGGGGCACTATTCCTTATACTGACAACAACAATGGGGTATAATTCCTTTCACTGACAACAAAAATTGGGCACTATTCCTCCCACTAATACCAACTATTTCTCCCCCCTAATACCAAAGATCTGGCATTGTTTACTCCCACTGGGCACAGTCCATCCCCCCTCCTAATGTCTGAAGGACTTTTTCTGGCCTTTAAGGCATTATAGATGCCACTTACACCAACAATGGGGCACAATTCCTTCCACTGACACCAACAATGGGGGCATAATTCCTGCCACTTACACCTATGAGGCACTATATCTTCCACTGTCACCAATGATGGGGCACTATTCCTTCCACTGATACCAAGAATTGGACACTATTCCTTCCATTGACACCAAAATGGGGCATAATTCCTGCCACTAACACCAACAATGGGTTATAATACCTGCCACTGACACCAACCATGGGGCACTATTCCTTCCAGTGACACCAAAGATGAGGCATAATCACTGACACCAACAATGGGGCATCGTTTCTGCCACTGACACCAACAACGGGGCACTATTTCCTCCACTGACTCCAATGACGGGGCACTATTGCTTCTACTGACACCAACAATGGGGTATAATTCCTGCCACTGACACCAACAAAAGGACACTATTCCTTCCACTGACAGCAATGATGGGGCATAATTACTTCCACTAACACCAACAAAGGGACACTATTCCTTCCACTGACACCAATGATGGGGCATAATTTCTACCACTGACCACAAATATTGGGCACTATTCCTCCCACTGACAACAACTATTTCCCCCCTCCCAATATCAAAGATCAGACATTGTTTACTCTTACTGGACACAGTCTGCCCCCCCTACATTCTGAAGGACAGTAAACTGGCCCTTTCTTTAGAAAGTTTGGAGACCTCTGGTTTATAGGAAGTGGGACTGCTATAGGTGATGCTACACTAAGCTAAATTCCCTGATCACTCATATAGAGATGATCATTAAAGTCCATTGGTTTTGTACAATTGGTTGATTTGTGTGATACACAAGATACAATGTAATTACATATAATCAATCCAAAAAGTGAAAAAGCCTCACACCTGTGGTATCGCCATACTCAGAAGGAGTAGTAGAATATGTTTTGTGGTGTAATTTTAAGTATGCCCATGCTGTGTGTGAGAAATATCCTATTGAATTGGCAATAGTGTGTGAAAAAAATATTTTAATTTTCTTTCTGCAAAAACTTGTGGCAAAAAATTTAGTCTTCAAAAAACTCACCATGCCTGCATTTGCTTTCCAAAAATGTGATCATTTTGTGGGTGTTTCCACTGCTTGGTGCTCCAGGGCTTCTAAAAAGGTGATAGGTAGTCAGTAAATTAGAGGAGTAATTTATGCCCCTAGAAGGCCTGAAGGTGCTCCTTGGGTTTTGAGCACCTCTGTGTGGCTAGGCTGTGAAAAAGTCTCACGCATTTAGTATCACCATGCTCGGGAGTAGCAGAATTTGTTTTGGGATGTAATTCTAAGTATGCCTATGATGTCTGTTAGAAATATCTTATTAATTGACATCTTTGTGTAAAAAAAATACATATTCATTTTCTTTTTGGTCAAAAAAAATTACCTTTTCAAAAGGCTCACTATGTTTTTTTCAAAAATACCTTGGAGTGTCTGTTTTCCAAAATAGGGTCATTTTGTGGGTGTTTTTGTCCTGGTGCTCCAAGGCCTCCAAAAATGTCTTGGGTAGTCAGAAAATTATATGCATAATTTATGCTCATTGAAAGCCCAAATGTGCTCCTTGGATTTTGGACACTTAATGCATCTAGGCTGTGAAAGAGCCACATGCGGTATCCCCATACTCAGAAGACATCGCAGAATGTATTTTGGGGTGTAATTCTAAGTACTGTATGCTTATGCTGTGAGCGAGAAATTATTTAAAAAAGAATGTCAAATTTCATTTTGTCTGACGACAGAATATTGTTTCACCTTGCAACAGATTATTTTAATTAAGCTTTGGCACAATTAAAGACAGTGGCTTTTCTGGATCATGTTTAGACATGGTTGCTTCTTTGCATGATAGAGCCGTTCCTTATATTTTTGGATGGCTTGGCACAGACAGTGATTTTTGGAAGTATTCCTGAGCCCATGTAATTGATAAGGACATTCCGCAATTCCATACATGCTATTAGTCAATCCAGGTTTATTATATCTCCTTAAGATATACAGTAGATGTTAACGTGTTTCAGCCATAATGTCCTTGCTCACATGGCTGAAACGCGTTAACATCTACTGTCTATCTTATGGAGATATAATAAATCTGGACTGACAGAGCATGTATGGAGTTGCGGATTGTCCTTATCTACTCATCATATTGGCAGTGGAGCAACTGCACATCCTGCAATCGACAGGTCAGGAGGAGTTTCATTCAACTGGGGTGGTAGCACCTTCCTTTGTTGTTTATGGACTATTCCTGAGCCCATGCAGTGATGTCCATCTTAGAATCATGCCAGTGCTGTCTGAGGGCCCATAGATCATGAGACACAATGACTCTCAAAGATGCTCATTTTTTTTTTAACCCAATCATGTTACTGACCTGTTGCCAATTAACCTAATTAGTTACAAAATGTTTGTATTTGTTAGTACCACTTACGTTGTCAGCTTTATGTTGACCAGTCCCAACTTTTTTGAGACATGTTGCCGCCATCAGTTTCAAATGTACCTAATTTTTTTTTTCTTGATATGGTACATTTTCTCAGTTAAAACATTTGATATGTTTTCTATTTTCTATTCTGAATAAAATATGGGTTTATGAGTTTTGAAAATCATTGCATTCTGTTTTTAAGTAGACTTTACACAGCTTCCCAACTTTTTTGGAATAGGGTTATACCACACAACACAGTGTACAAAGTGCAGGGGTAAGGACTACAATGGACAACATAGTGTGTATAGTGCATAGGTCAAGAGTATTATGTTCAATATAGAATATACAATGCAGGGATCAGAAGTATATTGTGCCGTGTAGTGAAGGCATTGCAGAGGTCAGAAGTATATTGTACAACATTGGGAAAGAAGTGCAGGGGTCAGGATTATAAAGTATAACATTGTGTATATAGTGTAGGGGTCAAGAGTGAAATGTAAAACATTGTGAATGCTGTGCAGGGGTAAGGAATATAATATACAACTTAATGAATGCAGTGCGGAGGTCAAGGCTACGTAAGATACAGCACTGTGCTTACAGTGCAATGGTCAGTAGTACTGCGCCTATTATTGCTTGTTATGGAAAGAAAATATGCCCCAAAGTTGGAGTAAAAAAAGTGGATTCATGGGTATATTACTCCACTTTTTTTACTCCAACTTTGGGGCATATTTTTCCTAAAATGATAGCCCCTCTTTGCCTCTCTCTACCGAAAGCCATCCAATGCCCAGTTGTCCGTGTAGGTGCACAGTAATACTTACTGTTCCCATTCCTACATTTTAGCTGACTTCCCCTCTCCCTCTTGTCAGCTTTTCCACCACTTTCCTCCTCCTTCAACCCCCACAGCCTCAGTTTAACTGTCGGTTAGCTATATTTTCCCTAAATACAGAGGGATTAAATATCCCTGAAAAATGAAACATTATGTGTGTAGACAAAAGGTGCAGATTGCCTTTCTTCAAGAGACCCATTTTAACAGCTAACAAAATACCTCAGATGAAAGATAGGTTCTTTCCAACTGCTTACCAAAGGGACACATAAAGCCTCTATCTCCAGCAAAATTCAGGTTGTGGGTTATAAGCTACTTATGAGATTGTACCCCCCAAATGCTGGCGCTGTAATAAGCAAAGAGGACCTCTTGTGCATGCAGTATATTTTTGGGAATGTCTCCTTCTTGCCCCCTTCTGATTTAAAGTCCAGGCACTTGCTAGGAACGTATAGGAGTCCCAATCGATAATGCCCCTCTAGTTTTCCTATTTCACCTCATCCACCTCTCAGGAGATACAAGAACTCGCTGTAATCCACTTAGTGAATGCAGCCATGACTGACACAGTGGTGCTCTCAAATTCAATAAAATCCTGCAAATGAAAGATTTAGCTGCCTATCTTACATTGAGAGGAGAGATTTAGAAAAACCTGGTATTATTGGATGGGGTTTTGTTCCACCCGAGAATACACTTCTCATCTTCTTGACAACTGCATCTGACCTAAATCCTGTCCAATCACAGCCCTACTTTTTGTTCCTTCTTATACAATCTTTATGTGAGGTCAAAAACAAGCTCTTTGGCTAATCCTTTGTCCCTCTGTCTGGACCCCACCCCCTTCCTCCCAACCCTCTACACCTGCATAGGGGTCCTTCCCCTGTATCCCCCCTGTAATATATTAAGTTTAAAATTAGAACTCAGAATGACTACATACACCTGATAGGAAGAACTGTAGCCCTGACTTCTGTCTCTTTGAAGACTGCTTTCTTTTTGCTCATCTTTGTATGGAATTCAATTCATATACTTCAATGTTCATTGTACATTGCATTGAATCTTGGTACAGACAGTATTGTAACAGTTTTTTTTTAGGTAAATTGTCTATATTTCTACTATTGTTGGAAATGTATTTACATTTACGTGGCTTTGCTTCTGAGACTTTATTGAAATAAAAACAAAATTTGAAAAAAAGCATTTCTGGGACAAAGCTGGCTGGGGTACTTACAATGGTCAGCTTTTGGACAGCTGTTTGCTGTAATTGCTTATAAGGTGTAAGCTGAAATTCAACTTCACTTTGTTAGTCAAGTCCATCTAAATCTGCTAGTCTAAAGGGCCGTACACACGGTACAATTATCTGCCAACAACGGTCGTACAACAGCCTGTTGTCCGATAATCTGACCGTTAGTACGCACAATTCAACAGCCAATTTCCAATTATTGTCCAACAGAAGTTGTCTGAGAAGACTAGAAAACTTTTGTTGGCCAACAATGCGTTGGCCAATTTTCAGCTTGTGTGTACACACTAGACTTTGGGGAAGACTTGGTGGGCTTTGTGTTCCAACTCTTGCACCAAATGGAAAGGCTGAACTTAATTTAAAGCTTTGTAGAGTGTTGCGGTGTTCTGGGTTTTTAGGAGGCAAAGGCTCCCGAGTAAGGGGATTTTAGGATTTTCTGCTGTGGAAGATGAACCTGTGACATCTTTGATAAATTTTTCAAGTGCCTCACCAAAGGAACATCCTCCTTTACAGGCCATATGAGTGTGCCATCTTTTACAGGCAGTTTCAGCTGAACAGGCTTTGAGCCATAGGATTCTGCGTTTGTGAATGGAAAGCAGAGCCATTTTGGAATTTTGTATCATTAGATGTTCTAGGGCTTCCACACAAAAGGTCAAGGCTGAAGATTATTGCTGTAATTCCTCAGCTAAAGTATTGTCTTGGAATACTTAATCATGTGGATTGTTCATTACCTTAGTCCAGTTAGTTGCACTTTGACATATATAGAAATTGCAACAATAGCTGGTTGCAGTGCTGTGCCTGCAAATCTAAAGAGAGCCTTTAAAATTTTCTAAAAACTCCAAATATCCTGAAACTTTGAATGAAGGAACATCTTCAATTGGTATAGTGAAATGTTTGTTTAAGAGATGGCAGGGTCAACTACTAGAACAGACCACTTTTCAGTGAACTCTTTTTGCACTGGATGGAGCTCAGCAATGATTTTAGAGGGGTGTAAATCTTTTCTGCATTAACCCAATCATCATTAATTATCGATTCCATTTGTTCATAAACCGGAAGGCTTTTGCACACAGGGGAAGTGATCTTTTCAGCATTGGAAAGCTTATTGTGTGAAGCCATGACATCAGATGCATTGGAGCCTGGAAGTGAGAAATCTTTCTTTAACACCACCTCTGAGTTTGCTTCATTCCCTTCTATGTCTAAGTCGTCTAGGGCAGGCATATCGGGATCTGACTCAGGCAAAGACGGTGGAGCTGGAGGAGAAGCCTGGTGTGTTTTAGCACTAGACAGTGCTGACTGTATTAAATGTGTTAATTGAGGAATTGTGAGATAGCTGCAGAAAAGCCTGCCCTACTTAGGTAGACCAATTGTTGAATGCCCGAGATAGAGCTAGAATAGGATGCAGAGACCAGTGTTAAAATCCAGTTCTACTCTTGTGCATGGGAAGCTTCGCCCCTATAAGATTGAGTGCTGTGCAGGGCTGTGGCAAAGTGAAACGTTAATTGAGCTTTTGCCATGGCTCCCTTTCTCCCGATTTCCAGCATTGCTGTGGGTCAGGATGGGTCAGACTGTTGTGTAGCGAAATCCTCATGGCAAAAGGGGGGGGGGGTGGGAAGCATCTGAATACCTTATAAAGGGCTTTTGGGAAAAGTGACTGTAAGGTGTGAGACCTGTGGTATGATGTAACACCTGATCATTCACCTGAGGATAAGCTCAGAGAGGTAGAATTTTAGCACCAAGTTTTAAATGTTTATGCTGTAAAAGTAAATACTTTCCAAACATAGTCCCTGTTTTTTACAGTAACAGGTGATCTTGCTTACCTGTTCACTTCACTGGTCCCTGTTTTGGGTCCAGGCTTTGATCATCACAGTGGGCATACCCTCAGAGCCATTGCTCAAACCTGACAAATGGTTTTAGTAGGCACTTTTTATAGCACCTTCTGTCCACCTTTTGCCCTTCCTCACCTTTGTCAGATGTTTTACGTTCAGCACTTTTGGCATGATCTCCAGTTGACTGGAGATTTGTGCCATGGTCAGTTAAGATGTAAGGCCTCTTGGGACTAAACATGACAGTGCTGTTAGTGATCCCAAAAGGCCTTTTCCCAACTCTCCTGCTTTACATTAAAATTCTCGAGTGGGCAGGATTATATATTGTTTCTTGCATTGTTACTACATGCTTGATTATGCCTTACTTCACTAATATCTCTATTTAAAATCTGGCACAGGGCACAAAATACACAGGGCACAAAACAAGTAAAAAATACTAAACAAGCAGCTGAGAATTTCACTTTTTTCTTTGTACTTTGCAAAGTCAATTTGGTGTATGACAATAGAGTTGTTAAAAGTTACTTAAAAAATATTTGCTTAATAGTTACTGTTCCAAATTGCCATCCTAATTTTATTGATTCTTTTAATAAGTTTGGTGTAAAAAATTATAATCATATAATAAAACCTATATTTCTCTTATTACATTGTACATAAAATATATTTTTAAAGTTGTAACTGCTACAAGTATGTCCATGCGCAGAAAGAAATAAAGATGTTAAAATCCCATTTCTTAGACCTTGCGTGCAAATGACTTGCTTCATAAGTCACTAGAGCACAAATTCATCACTAAGCTAATTTTTCCTGTCAGTGAGGTTGTAATTATTGACATGGTTTGTTGAAATGACAATAATTGACCTTATACTTCTTTTAAATGTAATCCCAAAGTATCCAAACTATGCATTACACGAAGAGTCATGACATTTATCATTAATCTTTTATGTGTCGACTGAACTGTGTTTTAACGAAAATATTACACAGTAGAGTAGGTACCAGACTTCTCAAGGCCCTTGGCACAAGTAAGTACTAACTTAGAGAAATTCTGGGATTTAAAGGGTAACTCTACTTTCTTGGGGAAAAAATAGCAAATTTAAAAAAATAATATAGCATATATAGTTGCTACACAAGCCATATTGTAATTTTATTAAGAATTACCTTTCCTTTTCAATGTGAAGCGCTATCATTTTCTGTACAATTGAATACAATATGGCAACTTGGAGGCAAATAGCAAATTAAAAAAAAATTATATAGCATATATATTTGCTACACAAGCCATATTGTAATTTTATTAAGAATTACCTTTCCTTTTCAATGTGAAGCGCTATCATTTTCTGTACAATTGAATGCAATATGGCAACTTGGAGGCATTCTATACATGGTTAGTTTATGGAAACCTCCGTAAATGTAATTTCCTGCTTGTGTGATTTGCTGACTCATTTTCCCAGAACTCTGCACTAAGATAAGATACTAAGTCCAATTTTAGGCATCCTTTGAAATAAAAACTTTTTTAGTTTTTAATTTTTGGTGAGATGCTTCTAAAGGGTTGAGTACTTCAAAAGGGTTGCAGACCTTGCTTCTGATCAATAATGAAAAAGTCACTCCCAATCAAAATCAGTATCCAAACAATGTAGAAAAACAGAGCAGAAACAGGTAGGAATCTGCAACAAAGTCTGTAAAATGAATGCTATTTACAACATACATCGCTCACCGAGAGGGGATTTTTTTTTCACAACAAATGTGCAATTATTCTTTAAGCATGCGCTATACATATCTTAAAATCATACAAATCTTAATTCTACAGCACAGGACACAGGCAACTTATTCATACAGCATGGATTGTAGGCTCATATCTTCAGGTGATTGGATTCTGGCACCCCCTGGGTTGCGTTTCCATATGAACCAACCCCACTGTCCTCATTTTTTTATTAGTGTCTGTAGGTGATGGACCTCCTCTTCTTCCCAGAGAAACCAGTTTCAATAGTTTATTATTTCTTCTTTTTATTATATTATAAGAGACCCTTCTTCTCCTCCAGGTAGTGGATGTCTGTGATTATTTTTTTACTCCTGTCACCCCAACCAAGTATACCTTTGCGTTGGGTCCCCCACGGTCTTAGGTTAGTGGACTTCTATACTCGGATGTTAGGTACGACATACTTATTCAACGGACACAGGACACGACATCTTAATTCTAAACATACTAAAATTCTATACATATCGCGTACGAATTTCTTATTAACGTGTAAACAACACTTTTTTTTTAGGGGAGAGCCACTCGCTACATACAACATTTATCGTAAGTAAAATGTCTGAAACAACGTCTAAGGATGGACA
>BLSH010197533.1:954905-969050 GCA_018402905.1 Glandirana rugosa | reverse complement strand
GTCCTGGCAAATTATTCACATTAGGTTTTTCCATAGACTACAGAGGTACATTCAGTACATTATTAATAGCATGACTATCTTGCTTATTAAACTCTTCTTTTTCATGTGTATACATTGATGAGAAAAATGTAGTTAATACATCTACCTTCTCCCTGTTACTTGTGATCAACTTCCTTCATTCATCTTTTATGGGGCTTTCATGTTCTGTTATTTCCTTTTTACTATTGATATATTTCTGTAGCAATATAATTCTGTATGCAACACTTACAATTTGTTTAAATTCTTTGGAGCTCTAGCCATATATAATGCACCAGCACAGCTTGGTGGTGTCATCTCCTGCATTTATTTGCAGATCATTCTTGACATACAGGTCTATCTCTGCCCCTCTTCTACCAACCCTGTTCTTCTGAAACAGCGGACCTTTGGACATTTGTATCCCAACAATGTGAGCCGTCTAATCAAGTTTCCAATGCTCCAACAAAGTAAAAATCCTCTTAAAGTAACAAACGTTCCTGCTTCTCCACTTTGTTTAAAGCATTCATGTGTTGTATACGTTTTATTTTTGTACTAGTGTTTAGTACTTTGTTACTCTCTTTTGGATTACAACTTCAGCAAGACTTCCTGCATTGGACTTGGATAATGTAGTCCCGATCTCATACAAGCGGGCATTTTTATTGAGCTCTATCAACTCCAAACTAGACTCTCTAACACATTTTTAAAAGTTTCAATGTCCTAACTGACTTTCCTCACATTCATGCTAAGTAGACTTATTAGTTGATGTGGACTAGGTTATCCAGTAACCTTTGAAGGATTCAGTAGAGGGACAATGACACTTCTCTTTGATATGCATTTTATGCTATTTGGTAAAGGACTACTCACATAAACAAGCCACACTATTTGTCAGTAGCATATATTGTATGTGCTGTGCTGTTCACAGTGGCAAATGTGCTATCTAATGTAGATATGTTTTTCTTTAAAGGGAAGTTGGAGAGAATGAAAACATTAGGTGATGAAAGGTGTAGCTAGGTGTGGATTTCTTGGAAGTTTGCACTGAGGCAAGCAGCTGGAACACATCTCTTTGTCTAAATGTGCAGGAGGTGACAAATATATATGACATATCAAGAGTGGGAGAAGAGTAGACTGAGGTCTTGATAGGCAGCAAGCACAGCTCCCTTTTTTGCCAGAATTATCCAGAGTTCTGTAGGGAGATGGATGGTAACTTCATAAGCTCTAATGAAAGTCTAGATAGTGTTGAAAGGAGACACAAAAGCATTGGTGAATGGTTGAATTACAACATTGTTCAAAAAAAGAAATGCTTTGAATATTTTTTTTCTGAAAGATTATTGATGGCTCAACAAGGAACATCATTTACTTTCATAGCATTGGATACTAAGCACACATGCCTGGGAACACTATGTGATGGCTGTCTCACCATTACTAACATTGAAAAGTGTGACATCTCTTAAGACATCATTTGTCAGGGCAACATTATTTGTGAATGGAGTTGCAACAATGAAAATCATAACAGATGACCATAATCTCACTGATAATATCACAGTGAGTAGCATACTTCATCACAATGGGTGGGATTTTATTACATTATATGTTACATGAGTGATGATTGCTTAGCGGAGTCTACAACAATTGATATTATAAGAGGTTTCATTAGTCACATAAGCGTAGAGATTTGTTAGTAATTATACCATAATAAGCAATATCACTGATAGCATTCATGCCAGATATAAATGTAGATTGCATTACAATGGAATCACTCATTGTTGATATAAATGATCAGCAGTCATTAAAATATTTGATTTAAAATAGCATTACGGTGCATCTTGTGACTGTTGACCATATGGTTGGTATATCCATGATGACATGATGATAGGTTTTGTGACTGATTATGATAAACACATTGGGGGTAATTTACTATAGCGTCCAGATGTGCTCCAGCAGTGCCTGAAAATAGCGCCCACTTAAAGCCAATTAAGACTTCAACTCTCAGAAACTGGGTGGATATTCAAACGGAACAGAGCGCTATTGCCGGAGAACATGCCTGTTAGATCACATATGCAGGAATTGTGGCCGTCGATGGGGATCGAACCTGCAAAATCCACAGCCCTCTATTGAAAGCTTGTATGCAAGTTATTTGCTATAAAAAGTGTATGGAGACCCTGGGGGACATGTATTAACAGAAAAAAAAAGTTTTCAAAATGATCCTTTTTAAAGGAGCAGTTATTTCAATGATGCATAAAGTGAAACAATAAACATGAAAAATTCCTTTATCCACTTCAATACTGGGCACTTTCACCCCCTTCCTTCCCAGATCAATTTTCAGCTTTCCGTGCTCTGACACTTTCAATGACAATTGTGCGGTTATCACTGTACCCAAATTAAATTTTTCTCATTTTGTTCACACAAATAGAGCTTTCTTTTGATGGTATTTATTCACCTCTTGTTTTTTTATTTTTTTGCAATATACTCGAAAAAGCAAAAAAATTTTTTTAAAGATCAATATTTTCTACTTTCTGTTTTAAAAGAAATCCAATAAAATCAAATTTTGTCATACATTTAGGCCAAAATGTATTCTGCTACATGTCTTTGGTAAAAAAATCCAGATAATTGTATAATAATTGGTTTGTGTGATCACGGACAGATGTACGCAGAGGATCATGTACAGATGTACACAGATGATCACGGACATATGTGTGCAGATGATCATTGGGACAGATGATTTTCCTGGGACATATGTGGGACAGGTGTTTTTACTTTGTGGGGACACTGTGGGTGGACACTGTGGGGTGACACTGTTGTGGGGGACACTGGGCCAGTGATCAGTGTGTAAAAGGCTGTAAAAACCTCCGATACATTCTGATCACCGCTGGCTGCAGCGATCCGTTCTCCCTCTCCTCGCTGACAACTTCAGTGAGAGGAGAGGGCGAGCCGATCACCTAGCAACTGTCTCTCTATTTACATCACATGATGGCTGTGATTGGACACAGCCATCATGTGATCAGGAGGGCCAATCACAGCAACCTCCTCCCTCCTGCCAATCTGAGATGCGCCGTGTCTGGGTGACATGAGTGCATCGGGATCACGCTGCTGCATGAGCATCGATCCCGCTCCTTCTGAAGGACGTTCCTGAACGTCCACTCAGAATGAAGAAGCCACCGGGCTGTATATGTGCAGTGGATGGGTGGGAAGTGAAATATCGTGAGAGACAGGAAGCAGCGCCTTCTAAACATAGCAATAAGTAAACGTTTAAAAAAAGTAGATGTATGCACACTCACAAGTGGATGAAATAAAAGCACCTGGTATTATGTTCATCTGCTATGGGCCTGGTATCAGTCTCGGTGACAAGTAGAGACAAGGCAATGAAGACTCCCGCTTCACGAGGGGCTTCCTGTGCTTCCGGGATCTCCATGCTGTCAGATGGGAGGAAGAGTGTTCGGAGGGCACCGGGTGACGTCTGTTCTGGATTCGAGTACAGCAGGCAGATTGCTCGCATTCGGAGGTTTCAAGCTCCCTCTTCAGGCAAAATGGGATGATCCCTGGACACTGCCTTGTCTCTACTTGTCACCAAGACTGATACCAGGCCCATAGCAGATGAACATAATATCATGTGCTTTTATTTCATCCACTTGTGAGTGTGCATTTGTCTACAATTTATAATTAAAAGCTTACTTATTGCTACGCTTAGAAGGCACCGCTTCCTGTCTCTTTTGTAATTCCAGAGTCCACTTCTAGCTCTCCAAATCTGGCAGCAATCTACAACAGCAATATCCCTTCATTCCCCATTGTTCCCAATTCTCTTCCCCTCTCCCTTCCCCCTCTCCCAGTCCTTACGAGCCTATTAAAGATTTTATTTTGGTCATGATCTCAGACTTTACACTGGACTTTTTATAACATATTTTCTAAAACGATTCTGCATGTATATATTATATATATTGTTTTGAATATTCAGGTAACATTGATTCTTGTCCCATTGTTTAGTGTTGTTCCCTTGTTCCTATTGCCCCATTGGTCCAGGTCCACATAGGTGTTTTTTCTGTGTACAGAAGAGGGATACGTATTTATCCATTTTGTGGTTAAATATCGTGCCTGGGGGGTCCCCTTAGTCTGCCTGTAAAGTGGCGCATCTTTGGCGTGGGGGGTCCCCTCCAAATCCATACAAGACCCAAATGGCCGGGCACGGACCGAGGGGCACCCCATGCATTTTTTTTTTCATTTTATTTTTTCTGGCAATTTTTTGTTTTTTATAACCCAACCCGTTCACCTAAAAACAAAGTACCAAAAAGAAAACCGCAGTACACAGGTCCTCTGATGGGTCTTCTTTCTTCTGCCCAGTCTTCTTTCTTCTGCTCTTTTGCTGGGTCTTCTTTCTCCTCCTCTTTTGCCAGGTCTTCTGCTCTTTTATGGGGTCTTCTTTCTTCTGCGGGGTCTTCTTTCTTCTGCTCTTTTGCAGGGTCTTCTTTCTTCTGCTCTTTTGCCGGGTCTTCTGCTCTTTTGCCGGGTCTTCTGCTCTTTTGCGGGGTCTTCTTTCTTCTGCTGTTTTGTGGGGTCTTCTTTCTTCTGCTCTTTTTCTGGGTCTTCTGTCTCCACTGTCTTCTCCCTCTGTTCTTCCTACGATGTTGCCTCGACGCAATCTCCTGGTGTAATTCTGGGTCCGCCGTGTGCTATGACTTATAAAGCCATGGGGCAGGGCCATCCGGTACATCATCCGGAGGCCCCACCCTCTTGTGATGTCACCATCCTATCATGCAGCGAGTGGTGACATCACAAGGGGCGGGGCATACGGGTGACGTCACTGGGTGGCCCACGCCAATATAAGTCATTGCACACGGCAGAGGCAGTATTACACCGGGAGATCGCATCTAGTTAGCATCGGAAGAAGAACAGAGGGACAAGACAGCAGGAAGACCCCGCAAAAGAGCGAGAAGACAGAAGACCCGGCAGAAGAGTGAGAAAAGAAGACAATGCAGAGAGGAGATGAACCAACATTGCTGGAGGAGGAGATGATTTAATAAAATACTTTAAAAACCTGTGTAGTGTGTTTATATTTTACTTTTTTTAGGTGAATGGGTAGGGGTGCAATGCACCCCATACTCATTCACATGGGGGGGCAGGATCTGGGGGTCCCCTTTTTAAAGGGGGCTTCCAGATTTCGATAAACTCCCCCGCCTGCAGACCCCGATGACTACAGGCCAGGGTTGTTGTGAAGAAGCCCTTATCCTCATCAACATGGGGACAAGGTGCTTTGGGGTGGGGGATGCAGAGACCCACCTACCCCAAAGCACCCACTCCCCCATGTTGAGGGCATGTGGCCTGGTATGGTCCAGGGGAGGGAGGTGCTTGCTCGTCCCCACCTTCTCTCCTGACCTGCCAGGCTTCATGCCGAAAAAGGGTTTGGTATGGATTTTGGGGGAGGAAACCACGTAAATTTTTTTAAAAATTTGGTGCAGGGTTCCCCTTAAAATCCAGACCAAGGGCCTGGTATGGACTGGGGGGGGCATGCCGTTTTTTTGTCTGGATCTTTGAATAGCTGGATTTTGGAATTCCACACCATAATATTATTGAATAGTTACATACTATTGCATGCATTTGAAGAGTTAAAATTATGGAATCAACCAAAATGATGTACATTGGATAATTATGCCTGCTGACTACTATGATAGTTTTCAGGAGGTGATGCCATCGGTGGGATTCAAAGCCAGGCCGTCCACCTTTGAAGGTAGTAGAACATACACTACCCCACAGACATGAGCACAATCATACATAGAAAATAAAATTACTAATGTTTGATTATTTTCATTCTATACAGGGCTGGCCGAAGACATTGTGCTGCCTGGGTCCAAAAATAAAATGCTGCCCCTCCTAAGGGGTGGGCTAGGGCAGTATAGGGGCGTGCTAGGGTAGTATATAGACAGGCTAGGACAGTATATAGACAGGCTAGGGCAGTATGGGGACAGGCTAGGGCAGTATGGGGTAGGCGGAGCAGCCTGGGGGGCAGTTATCATGACACACAACTGCTGGGGAAAAAAAACTTGGTCGTCAATTTTCTGGGTAAATAGAAGAGGAGAGGCGGCCGTGGTTCGATTGGCTGCCCCTCTCAAAGTGCTGCCTGGGCCCAATGGACCCACTGGGACCCATGGTAGGACCGGCCCTGATTCTATACAATAATATTTTGCATTTGAGGCATTAATATTATGGTAACAACCATGCTCATATGACAGCTGAATGTAACAAAAAAAAAAAATTGCTGGAAAAAAAATGCATGGGGTCCCTCCAGGTCCATACCAGGCCCTTTGGGTCTAGTATGGATTCGGAGGGGACACCTCCATGCCAACATTTACAAAAAAAATGCTTGGTATGGTTCAGGAGATTCTGTCAGACCTTCATGGAGGAATACATGCTTCTTTATCTATGATATCGAGGAATCTCCATTATTTAGTGGACTTCTAACTATACAATTAAGGACCTCACCTCCATTTGTGGTCATATGGGTAGTGCTTAACCTTGTTGTGTTGAGGGTGCTCATTTCTTTATTTGTTTTATATGTTCTGTTTTAATACCTTTTTGTAATAAAGTATATTTTTCTATCATATTCTTGCCTTTTGTTGCGCCCACAAAGTCCTGCCCTTTTATTGAATGGAGTTCCTTCTCTCTTTCAATCCTTATATTTACCCTTTTTTGTGATCAGAAATCTTCGGCCCAAACCCCAAAAGTTACATGGCAGAATTATCATAAGCAAAAACAGACAAAATTAATACAAATACCTCCACACACCCAGTAAAGGACACACCCACCAGTGTAATTGATTCGGTCTCTCTCACACCTATTCATTACACCTGTTCATTACACACTCCTCAAATAAATACATATGCCTCAGCATATATATCTGTGCAGAGTAAGATCCCATGCACACTATTATATTTTCTGCAGATTTTTTCCTTCAGGTTTACCAGAACTATGTAGTGCAATGGTCTGCCTGATTGCATACAAATTGTAACTCCTAAGGTTTGACCTCATATTATATGGTTGTGGTAAATCTGAAGGAAAACATTTTCAGAAAATTGGCTTGTGTCTAACCAGCTTAAAGCTCCAAAAATATATCACAGGCCATGATCAGTGATCCCAAACATCTCCAAATCAAACTTGTACGTTGTTGGACATATGGAGCGTCCAAAACCGGAAATGACAACTTTGTGAGGGGTGCTTCACACAAATTGGTGACAAAGCGCATTCATCATTCATCATAAGCATACAGCATTAAAATATCTTGGCCAACACACCCCAGGTCTAGATTTGGTGCAAACCCACACTTGCTTGATTTATAATGGGATTTCTTGGGGTTCCATTATGTGAAACCCCTCAAAAATGTTAGCACTGGTGAAAAAGAAACACCACTACACACAAACCTTTTGCCACATAGCAGGATTGGGATTCAAACTCAGGCCCTCAGCGTTGCTAACCAGAAGCTCTATTGTGTAAGCCACTAAGCTGTCATAGGTTTATTAAGCTGCATCTCTGTGATGTAAAACAGCCCTAAGTCCCAGGGGTGCCAGAAGTTAATCAATGCAGATGTATTATGGAAGGCCAGAGACCCATTGGACAACCTTTTTCTAGCATATGCCATGTGTTTTGAAGGCTGTTTATGGCTGATTACTGTCAGCATGCTGAGAGATAAACAGCTGTCATTTAGTGGATTTTGGCTTGGTAAGAGCTTGCAATTAGTGGTGGCAGGGAAATGTTAAGGCTGATTAGAGTCCTTGCCCATGGAAAACCTATGAAACAATTTGCAATGGTGGTGGAACCCTCCTACACATAAATACTACATTTAGACAAGGTCCAGAATTAGGAGTTATGTTTAGCAACATAGGACGAACAAACAACATCTCTACATGAAGTGGCATGTTTGGGTTCCATACCGAGGAACTCAGCGCTGCTAGCCAGTTGTCCTAACTTATGAGATTTCTTTGGATATATAGGTGGTGGAATTACATTAGTCAGGAGTTATTCCTGACTAAGAGGCTATAATTGGTGCTGGTGGGGAAATGTTAAGGCTGATTTTTTTCCTTGCCCATGATAAACATATGGCATGATTTGCAATGGTGGTGGAACCCTCCTACATATAAATACTACATTTAGACATAATTTAGGTCGGCCCCTGAGTCAGAAGTTATGTTTAACAACATAGGGAGAATAAACAACGTCTCTACATGAAGTGGCATGTTTGAGATTCAAACCCAGGAACTCAGTGCTGCTAGGCAGTTGTGCTACCTTACGAGCCATCGAGCTGCTACATGTGGAACCCTCCTACACATATATACGGCATTTCTATGGATAGTACATTACATTATTCTTCTTGATTTATTTTGTGATATTTGGTGGTTATTGGTGTGTGACTGTAGAATAGTGATGTTACCCTCTGATTTTTGGGAATTACATTTTTATTTCTGATGTTGGTACACATATCACATTTTTGGGCTCAAATTAGGATCATTTGGAAATAATAAAAAAATAAAAAATGTGACTCATTTTAAATTGGCATAAGCAATGGTATTGTTTGTGGTTTGAAAAGACACCTGTGTGAATTTGGGGATATATTTTTGTGAGCTGGACATCAACAAGTGAAAGTGACAGAGAAAAAAATATTTTTTCTCCTATCGTTCACTGACAGACGCAGCTCATCATAACGTGTGGGGTTTATGCTCGTCCCACTAGGAGTTAACTAGGCAGGGAAAAGAAACAGCTGGCCCCTCCCATGGGGCCGTCCTCTCTTCCTACATAAACCCCCTCATAGCATAGCTCTTCAGTTTCAATGCCTAGTTTGCAAGGAGTTGACCTGGCTTCCCTTCAGGGGAATTGCGGTCCTGTTTGTGACCATTTTTTATTTTAATTTCTTTTGCTTTTTTGTCTTCTATCAAGCTATTGATCTGCTATCAAGAAGCCGGTCAGGGCATAGAGAATCCTTGGGCTCTGTACTCTCCTTGACCTGGCCAACCGATGCGAGCCAGTCCCGACGTATGGGGACCCGCCGCATCGTGCCCGTTCCGTGCGGGCGGCCGGGGGGGACCCCCCCTTGCGCCCACTCCCGGATGCGATTCGGGAAGGGCGATTTTCTGGCCCGCACCATACCTCCTAAGAGGGGGCGGAAGGTCTGCGACTGGGTGGCTACCCGTGGCGTTCGTCGGGAGTGGTGAGTGAGAGTTCCTGCCTTTCCCCCCTTTTTAAGGGCAGAAATGGGGACCGACGGCCGCAAAACAAAAAAAAAAATTTTTCTTGCTGGGTAGCCGCTGGTGGGACGTGTGGAGCTCCCGTTCACCCCCTGCACCCCCCTGTCCTCCCCCGCACCGCACCTATCGTCTGGGCGTTCGTATTGATTTTTTGCTGCCATGCGGCGATCGGCCGCCATTTTGCGGTGGACCGCCGCCATTTTGCCGTAGCCGCAGACATTTTGGGCCTGTGGGGCTTTCCCTCTAGCGCTCAGAGTGGCCATTTGCGGTACTGCAGGTTCCCTGAAGGTGTGTTTTGGCCTCTAGTGTTTAACGGCGGCCATTTTGACTGCATGCTCTGCAAATACACGTGTCTGCAGCATCTCCCTTCTCTGTGGAACGGTGGTGACAGCGCAGCTCCTCTGACGATCCATCCAAAAACAGGCAGCGGAACAGCAAGTATAGCTGGGCTCCCTGTGGGTGCTGGTGGTGGTGGGTGCAGTCCTCCTGGGTTCCCTGGTGCACTGTGGGGTGTTGGTGTGCGGCAGTGTGGGGGTGCCTCATTCTCCTTAGTCTCCCTGTGTGTCACTAAGAGCCTTTTCTGGGGGAAAGCAATGGCAGATTACTCTGCTGAACCTGCTGAGGAAGCGCAATCTGCGCAAGGAGCATTTTTGGACCAGCTGCGGGCAGTCTTTAGCGAATTTCTCCCCTGGGCTGAGGTCGCCCAACAGGTCCCCAAGAAGCGTCCCCCTCCTCCTCATTATTCATCAGGGGAGGATTCTCAGCCGGAAGTGGCCTCAGGGGTCTCAGGGACCCCAGCGGACTTATCCGATGGGGAACTGGGTCCATCGGACGGCGAGGGGGATCAGGGGCGGCGGCTGCACGCGAAAAAGCGTTGGTGGCTACCATTATCGCTGGCATTCGCACTAAGCTGCAGCTGGATCAGGATGGCGAATCGCGGTCTGCTGCTTATGTGTGTGGATCCTCTAGGCCCCCTAGGGCCCCCAAGGCTTATGCCTACAATGACTTTTTTGATAATTTTCTTTATCGTGAATGGCAGCGTCCACAGCACTCTTCTTCACTGTCAAAACGGTTCGCTGCTCGCTATCCCTTTGAGGAAAGGTTTTTAAAAAAATGGGAATCGCCTGTGGTGGACCCACCGATAGCACGCCTTGGTAAGGCGACAACCATTCCTCTGGAAGGGACTCCTTCTTTTAAGGATCCCGCTGATAGAAAAACAGAGGCGCTTTTGAAGTCGCTGTTCCTGGTGGCAGGTTCCGCTGTGCGACCAGCCTTGGCGTCCGCCATGGCGGCACAACATTTATACGAGTGTATGGAAGAGCTCCTGAAGGACCTGGAAGACGGTCGCCTGATGGATGCGCCGCAGAAGGCTGTGTTTTTACTCCAAGGGTTCAAGTACCTTTGTGATGCGGCCGTTGATTTTCTGCCGATGTTGTCCAGAATAACGATATTTGCCGTCAAACTTAGACGGATACTTTGGTTGCGTTCTTGGTCCGGTGACCACGCTTCCAAGAAAGGTCTGGCTGACCTCCCTTTTCAAGGTGGACGTCTATTTGGCCCACGTTTGGATGAGATTATTAAGGACTTCACAGGAGGTAAGAGTACCTTCCTTGCAGAGCCCTGCAGGTGTGAGTCTCGCCGTAGACAGGGGCCCCCTCCTTCGGGACAGAAGAAGTTTTTTTGCGCCCCGGGCGCAACAGGTAAAGGGACCCGCTCTAGTAAGGTCGCTGCAGGGGCCGGAAGACGGCAGTGGCAACGCAAAACCGAAAAGGCGGAGGACAAGTCCTCCTCAGCCTGATGGGTTGCCCCCACCCGGTTTTCGGGTGGGGTGACGTCTTCTGGGGTTCACAGACTGGTGGCTGGCTCACATTTCCAACCGCTGGGTCCGGGAAGTGGTGTCCACCGGGTACAGGATAGAGTTCATCTCTCTACCCCCAGACAAGTTCTTCCCATCAAATTTAGGGCTCCCGCAGGAACGCCGGGAGGCCCTCCTTGGGGCTGTACAGGCGCTCTCAGACCAGGGGGTGATCGTACCAGTGCCCCCAGAAGAGAGGTTCGAGGGTTCTACTCGAATCTTTTCGTGATTCCCAAGAAAGGGGGGGTTTGGGCCGTACTGGACCTGAAGGCCCTGAACCGGATGGAATCTGTCCGCTCGTTCGTGGCCACCCTTCATCAGGGGGAATTTTTGGCGTCCCTGGACATCAGGGATGCGTACCTCCATGTACCCATTCATCCACGCCATCAGCGCTTCCTGCGCTTTGCGGTGGGAGACCTCCACTTTCAATTTGTGGCACTCCCCTTCGGCCTGGCCTCAGCACCTCGAGTCTTCACAAAATTGCCATCCCCGGTGTTGGCGTTGCTACGACAGAGAGGCATTGCGGTAGTGGCATACCTGGACGATCTGCTCCTGCGGGAGCGGAGTCCGCCTCGGCTCTGGAGGAGAATGTGGGTATCACAATGACCTCACTGCTGGACTTCGGCTGGTTACTGAACCTACAGAAGTCATCGGTGTCTCCATCCCGTCGCCTGGAGTATCTGGGTCTAATTCTGGACACAGAGCAGGCGAAGGTTTTCCTCCCTCCGGCCAAGTTGCTGTGTCTGCAGTCAGCAGTGCACACCCTCTTATCGCACCGTCAATCTTCATTACGGTTCTGTATGTGGGTGCTGGGACTTATGGTCTCGTCGTTCGAGGCGACACCTTTCGCCCAGAGTCACACTCGTCTCCTTCAGCAAGCGATTCTGGCTCGGTGGGACAGGTGCCCTCGGTCGTTGGACCTTCTGATCCGTCTGAGCTCCCAGACCAGGGCGTCTCTGACCTGGTGGCTTCGGGACTCGGCCCTAACTCAGGGGAAGACGTTCCTGCCTCTTCAGTGGGTGATCATCACCTTGGATGCCAGCCTTTTGGGCAGGGGAGGGATCCTGGGGCATCTATTTGCCCAGGGTCGTTGGTCGGCACAGGAAGCTCGCCTCCCCATCAACGTTCTGGAGCTGAGGGCAATCAGATTGTGCCTTTTCCACTGGGCAGTGAGATTGCAGGGTCGTCCGAATTCAATTGGACAATGCCACAGCAGTGGCGTATGTGAACCATCAGGGCGGCACAAGGAGTTCAGCAGCTGCAGCGGAGGCAGCTCTGATACTGCGTTGGGCGGAACTTCACGTTCCGGCAATCTCAGCCATTTACATTCCAGGGGTGGAGAACTGGCAGGCAGACTTTCTCAGTCGCCAGACGCTGGACCAGGGAGAGTGGTCCCTCCACCCGAAGGTGTTCAATCAAATTTGCCGCAGATGGGGGACGCCGGACGTGGATCTTATGGTGTCTCGGTTCAATCACAAGGTGGAGACCTTTGTGTCCAGAACGAAGGATCCGTTGGCAGTGGCCACGGATGCTCTGGTGGCCCCCTGGAGCCGTTATTGTCTTCTGTACGCCTTCCCTCTGATAAGACTGCTTCCGCGATTGATACGCAGGATAGTGGTGGAGGGGATACCAATTATCCCGGTGGCTCCAGATTGGTCTCGGCGCACTTGGTACGCTGACGTGGTGCAAATGGTGGCAGACGCCCCTTGGTGGCTCCCACTGCGAGACGATCTTCTGTCTCAGGGGCCCATCTTGCACCCTGCTTTACTCTCGCTGGCTTTGACGGCTTGGCTATTGAGTCCCAGGTGCTAAGGGACAGGGGAGTCGCCGACTCCGTAATCCCTACTTTGTTAAAAGCTCGCAAGTGTACTTCTCGCAAGATTTATCACCGCACCTGGAAGGCTTACATAGCTTGGTGCGAGGCGGAGGATCATAACCCTCGCTCTTATGCCGTGTCTAAGGTCCTGACTTTTTTGCAACAGGGCCTGAACAAAAAACTGGCTTTGAGTACTCTCAAGGGCCAGATATTGGCTCTGGCGATTCTCTTTCAGAGACCTTTAGCTTCGCACTCGTTAATTCATACCTTTGTACAGGGTGTGCGACGTGTGGCGCCTCGGGTGAGGACTCCGATGGCTCCGTGGGATCTGAATTTGGTGCTTTCTGTTCTTCAGAAACCACCTTATGAGAATATCAGGGAGATTTCCTTACAACTGCTGTCGCAGAAGGTGGCCTTTTTTAGTTGCCATCACTTCCGCCAGACGGGTGTCGGAATTGACAGCACTATCGTGCAAGTCTCCCTACTTAGTCATGCATAAGGATAAGGCGGTCTTGCGACCCTCTCCTTCCTTCCTTCCGTAGGTGGTCTCTTCTTTTCACATTAATGAAGATATTGTTCTGCCTTCATTGTGCCCTCGCCCATTGCACCCAAAGGAGTTTGAGTTGCATGCTTTGGACGTGGTGAGGGCCTTACGAGTGTACTTGGCTGCTACAGCTTCTTTTCGAAAAGCTGATGCCTTGTTTGTACTGCCAGAGGACTCGCGCAAGGGATTGGCGGCCTCGTCGGCTACGATTTCTCATTGGATTATAAAAACCGTGACCTATGCATATTCTGTTCGGGGCAAGGTTCCCCCTTTTCCAGTCACGGCTCATTCTACCCGGGCTGTTAGCACTTCCTGGGCTTTCAGACACCAGGCCTCAGTGTCACAGGTGTGCAAGGCGGCCACTTGGGCCTCGGTGCACACTTTCACTAAGTTTTATAAAGTTGATGTGTTTGCATCTTCGGATGCTGCTTTTGCCCGCAAAGTTTTGCAGGCGGCAGTGTAGGCGCGTCTGGCGCCTCCTTAGAGGCCACCCATTTGCGATTGTTGTCATGGGTTGACTTGGAGATTCCTCCGCGGTCTGCGCGGATGTGACGGCGGACGTTTTGAAACGCCCGTTTTCGTCGTAGGCTTCTACGTTTGTGTAGTTGAAATATTTTGAATCACTTTCACACGTGGCTCCGGGTTCACCGGCGGAACGTGTGGACACTGTGACTCCGGACCACAGACTTTCGGG
>BLSH010197533.1:936606-954895 GCA_018402905.1 Glandirana rugosa | reverse complement strand
GGCCTTACGAGTGTACTTGGCTGCTACAGCTTCTTTTCGAAAAGCTGATGCCTTGTTTGTACTGCCAGAGGGCTCGCGCAAGGGATTGGCGGCCTCGTCGGCTACGATTTCTCATTGGATTATAAAAACCGTGACCTATGCATATTCTGTTCGGGGCAAGGTTCCCCCTTTTCCAGTCACGGCTCATTCTACCCGGGCTGTTAGCACTTATTGGGCTTTCAGACACCAGGCCTCAGTGTCACAGGTGTGCAAGGCGGCCACTTGGGCCTCGGTGCACACTTTCACTAAGTTTTATAAAGTTGATGTGTTTGCATCTTCGGATGCTGCTTTTGCCCGCAAAGTTTTGCAGGCGGCAGTGTAGGCGCGTCTGGCGCCTCCTTAGAGGTTCAGTTGGGTACTGTTGTTAGCGTTTACCCACCCCTCTTTTTGACACAGCTTGGGACACGTTATGATGAGCTGCGTCTGTCAGTGAACGATAGGAGAAAAAGGGATTTTATTAAAACTTACCGTAAAATCCTTTTCTCCGAGTTCACTGACAGACGCAGCTCCCACCCCTCGGTGCTCTGTTCTGGTACGGCTTGTGTACGAACTGAAGAGCTATGCTATGAGGGGGTTTATGTAGGAAGAGAGGACGGCCCCCATGGGAGGGGCCAGCTGTTTCTTTTCCCTGCCTAGTTAACTCCTAGTGGGACGAGCATAAACCCCACACGTTATGATGAGCTGCATCTGTCAGTGAACTCGGAGAAAAGGATTTTACGGTAAGTTTTAATAAAATCCCTTTATCAAAATATGAAAACATTACACATTCTAGCATTCTTAAAAACAAAATAGAGGACGAAAAAGCAACATTGTCGCAAGGACAATTTCTTTGAGAGGAAGATACATTCCATCTCAACATGAAAAGGATTTCTTTGGGGAAGTTACAATTGTACCATTATAATCATTGGGCTACATAACTCCCATTTTGACTCACAAAAAACTCTCTTTTACCCACTTAAGGTCTGGAAGGATTCCCTCTGTAGGACCAGAGCACTTTTTGCGACTCCGCCCTGCGTCGCTTTAACTGACAATTGTGCGGTCGTGCGATGTTGTACCCAAGCAAAATTGACGCCCTTTTTTCCCCACAAATAGAGCTTTCTTTTGGTGGTATTTGATCCCCTCTGTGTCACTTCTGATCACCAATATTAACAAAAAAAGAGCGACAATTTTGAAAAAAAAAACTATATTTTTTACTTTTTGCTACAATACATATCCAAAAAAAAAAAATATAAAAAACAAATTTATTCATCAGTTTTGGCCGATATATATTCTTCCTCATATATGGTTTGCACAAAAGTTGCAGCGTTTACAAACCACGTGAATTCATTTACGGCATTTTTACTATTTTTTTATACTAGTAATGGTGGCGATCTGTGATTTTTATCCGGACTGTGTTATTGCAGTGGACATATCAGACATTTTTGACACTTTTTTGGGACCATTGACATTTATACAGTGATCAGAAATTTAAATAGCCACTGATTACTGTGTAAATGTCATTGGCAGTGAAGTGGTTAACCTGCAGGGGGCGATCTAGGAGATAACTGTATTCCATAGGCGTGTTCTAACTGTGAGGGGGTTGGGCTGCCAGGGGCATGAGATCCAACTGATCCCAGTGACAAGGATCAGTAGATCTCTTACATGCTGCCTGACAGAGTGGGGAACCACCGCGTTTACATCGGCGGTTCCCCGTTTCTCTTCTGTGCCAGGCAATCGCGGGTAGCCGGTGGACATCGAGTTCATCTGAACCGCGGCCATACTGCTGGAGAGCGCAGTGGCACGCTCCCACCCGCTAGCCACACGTGCGCGAGCCGCCGTTTATAGGCGGTGATTCGCACTACAGCACCACTCTGCAGAAGTAAAAGAGACGGGGAATGTATCTCTTGTTAGACTTTTAAAGATATTTCAGTGTAGAAATCACTTTTTCACACAGTATGACCACTTCAGCCCCGGAAGGATTTCCCACTTTAGGACCAGAGCACTTTTTGTGATTCGGCACTGAGTCGCTTTAACTGACAATTACGCGGTCGTGCAACTTTATACCCAAACAAAATTTGCGTCCTTTTTTTCCCACAAATAGAGGTTTTTTTTGGTGGTATTTGATCACCTCTGTGTCATTTCTGATCACCGCTATAAACAAAAGAAGAGCAACAATTTTGCAAAAAAAAACAAATTTCTTACTTTTTGCTTGAGGTAATTGTAGCCGTATTAGTGCAATTGTGCCATAGGAAATTGAGTACTGTCCGTGATACTTTTTTTATTTGCACTAACATAACATTTTTTCAGGATAAGCTTTCGAGGTATCTCCCCTTCTTCAAGGTCCAAGCAGTACTGAAAACCGTTTTAGCCAAATGTTAAATAAAGAGAAAAGGAGAAGAAAAAAAAACCTCTTAAGTAAAGGAGAAAGAGGAAAAACAAACAAATACAAACCAATGTTATATTATTATTATTATCATTATATTGATGATATATTTATGATATGGACTGAAGGTGAAGAAAATTTAAAAAAGTTTCGCTCATTGATCGACGCCTTTCACCCATCTATCAAACTAAAAAGGGATTATTCAAACACACATGTCACCTTCCTAGACACTACAGTATACATCAGGGATGACAAGCTTCACACTTCGATATACAGAAAACCGACTGACCGATGCAGCTATCTCCATAGTTCCAGTTTTCACCCCCAACACATTAAACGGGCCATCATACACAGCCAGGCCATCAGATACCACCAAATATGTTCAGACCCAGAGGACAGAGATAAACATCTCAGAACAGACTCCTTCCAAGAAAGGGTACAAAGACAAAACCATCATCAACAACAGCATAAACATGGCCTTGAAAACCCCGAAGAGAAAATCTCCTCCAATACAAAGAGAAAAAAAAAAAATAACCGTGTCCCACTAGTCACCACATACAACCCAGCCCTAGAAGGGATAAAAAAGATAATCAAAGATTTACAACCCATTATAACAGAGGATGAAACTCTGAAAGAAATATTCCAACAACCCCCAATATTGGCTTTCAGGCAACGACCCAACCTCTAATCAGCAGGAAACTTCACTCTGATTATGAAGTCACCAATAATGGAAGCAAACCCTGCAATAAAAAACGTTGCAAACTTTGCAACCAGATCAATCCATCCAAGAGTGTCACACGCACAAATGAGACCTTCAATATCATGGGATCATACAGCTGTACCTCTAGTAATGTGGTATATCTGATTCAATGCAGTCGGTGCAACAAAGGATCCTATGTTGGGGAAACAGAGCATAAATTGCAAACAAGGATGAATTTACACAGACATTCCATTAAGAATCATAAAGAAGATGATTTCTGCACACGGGTGGGACATCATTTTTCACAACTGGACCACACTATTGAAAACCTCAATGTTTTAGTTCTTAAAGGGGATTTCAGAACCACACAGGAAAAGCAAAACGTTTGAACTAAGAATGATTGTTCTTTTTGACACAAAAAATAACGGCTTAAACTTGGATATAGGTTTTCTTACTCATTATTCTAAAGTTTTACGACCCCCTCTGTGACTGTCACCCCCCCTCCCCTCCCCAGTCTATAACTCTGCCTGTCTTATCTCACTATCTCTGCAGCTGGTTTCATTACCATGGCCTTATACATTGATTTGTATTTGTTTGTTTTTCCTCTTTCTCCTTTACTTAAGAGTTTTTTTTCTTCTTTTCTCTTTATTTAACATTTGGCTAAAACTGTTTTTATTCAGTAATGCTTGGACCTTGAAGAAGGGGAGATTCCCCCGAAAGCTTGTCCTGAAAAAATGTTATGTTAGTGCAAATAAAAAAAGTATCACGGACAGTACTCAATTTACTTTTTGCTAAAATACAAATCCAAAAAAAAATATAAAAAAAAATTTTTTCCATCAGTTTTGGCCGATTTATATTCTTCCTCATATTTTTGGTTAAAAAAAATCGAAATCGGCGCTTATTGATTGGTTTGCTCAAAAGTTGCCGCATTTATGGATGACGAGAATTAATTTCTGGGGTTTTTATTTTTTTTAAATTTTTTACTAATAATGGCGGTGATCTGCGATTTTTATCGGTACTGCGATATTGCAGCGGACAGGTCGGACCATTTTGACACTTTTTTGGGACCATTGGCATTTATACAGCAATCAGTGCTATAAAAATGCACTGATTACTGTGTAAATGCCATTGGCAGTGAAGGGGTTAACCTGCAGGGGCGCTCTTAGGGTTAACTGTGTTCCCTGGGCGTGTTCTAACTGTATGTGGGCTGCCCTGGCTGGGGGAAGAGAGTGATCACGGCTTCCATATACAGGAAGCCTGTGATCACAGCCCTTCCCCCTCTAACAGAACGGAGATCCGTGTTTAATTACATGGACCTCCGTTCTTTCACTGCGGGGGAGCCATTGCGGGTAGCCGGCGGCGATCGAGTCTGCCCTACCCGCTCCCTGGCCCCCCCTGAACACAGTGGGCGCGCGAGCTCGCCTCCGGCGGCGCACACGCGCTCACAATACTAGTTATCGCAGCCGCCGTCCTGTGATGGCGTTTCACGATAACGAACCATCTTGCCGCCGTCACACTGCGGCGGGCAGTCGGCAAGTGGTTAAAAACAGATTATCTTTAAACAATATAGCGCATATTTTTATTACACTTTAGATGATTACATCATGCTCTAAACATTATTTCCATGTGCACTTCTCCAGGTCCTGACTGGAGTAAGGATTTGGGCGCTATCTGTTGCCTGGGCGCTATTGTGAATTTGAGTTTGGGAGTATTTTGTCGCCAGCGCTATTGTTAATTCCATTTGTGTGCTATTTAACGCTATTTGCCATTTTAGCGCTCAGGCGCACATTTGCGGCACTGAGTGCTATAGTAAATAAACCCCATTATATGTCAAGATAAGTGCCATCAATTTTCTAATAGATAACATTACTTGCACTTTGAGTTATAATCATGTCAGCATTGACCGCAGACAAAACTTGAAACAAAAATAAATCAAACAATATAAAATTACCATACGCATGAGGATTTTGTAAATAATAATAATAATGTGCAAATAATAATATCATATTTTTTTTAAATTTGTCAATGCTTATGAATTACATTTAAACCTGGAAGATTGTTGACATTACAGAATTAAAAAGAAAAACTCTGCTAATTTTAATGTCATTCTGTTTATTGAGCCTGTTTCTGAGTATGCAGTCCCCATTCCTTTATTAGTAATACAAATGTAAACAAATTCAAAGTAAAAGATAGCCATGCCTTTTTCTGGGTATAAACAGTGGGGTTAACAGACAATGTTGGAACTTCTGCTGGCTGACACGATCCTATATCAGGGTAGGCACAAAAAGCAAATATTTCTATTTGTCTGGTTTAGTTGATCAGTTCATTTATATGTTAGCAGCCATTAGATTTTAGAAGCTGATAAAAATTGGTTATGTTAAAAAAAATGTAAATTTGCTCTGGAAACTATATCATGGTTTCAGCTGGCTTACATTTCTTAACCACTTCAATACCATACACTTAGAACACTTTACTACCAGACCAATTTTCAGCTTTCAGTGCTGTTGCGTTTTGAATGAGAATTGAGCGGTTGTGTGACGCTGTACCCAAACAAATTTTTTATTATTTTGTTCCCACAAATAGAGCTTTCTTTTGGTGGTATTTGATCACCTCTGCGGTTTTTATTTTTTGCGCTATAAACAAAAAAAGACCGAAAATTTTGAAAAAAAAAAAATTCTCTATTTCTGTCACAAAACTTTGTAAATAAGTAAATTTTCTCCATCACTGATGGGCACTGATGAGGCTACACTGACGGGCACTGATCTGGCAGTACTGATTGGCACTGATGAGGTGGCACTGATGAGGTGGCACTTATATGCAGCAATGATGAGCACTGCTAGGCGGCACTGATAAGCAGCACTGACGGGCACTGATATGAAACGCTGACGGGCACTGATATGCGGCACTGACGGACACTGATAAGTGGCACTGATGGGCACTCATATACGGCACTGATTGGCACTCATAGGCGGCACTGGGCACTGATAGGTGGCACTGATGGGCACTGATAGGTGGGTACTAGTAGGTGGCACTGGTGGGCACTGATATGTGGCACTGGTATGCACTGATAGGGGCACTGGTACACACTAATAGGGGCAATGATGGGCACTGGTGGGCATATGTACAGAAACGGACCCATTCCCTGGTGGTCTAGGGTGGCATCTGAAGGTGGCACTGAGTGCCATTAATATTGGGCATTATGCCCCTTACCTGGTGGTCTAGGGTGGTCTCCCTGGTGGTCCAGATCGGCTCCCTGGTGGTCCCTGGTCGGCTCCCTGGTGGTCCTGGGTGGGGACATTGCTGGTGGTCCCTGGGCAGGCTTCCTGGTGGTCTAGTGTGGTGATCCGAGGGGGGGCTGTGCTGATAAATCATCAGCACAAACCCTCCCTGTCAGGGATGCAGCCGATCGGCTCTCCACTCCTCAGGTCTGCAGACCTGAGTACAGGAAAGCCGATAAACGGCTTTCCTGTGTTACACTGTGACCAGCCGTGATTGGTCACGGCTGATAACATGGTAAAGTGCTTCGAATGGAAGCACTTTACTGAGATCGGTATTGCGGGGGGTCAGACTGACCTCCCACACCACCGTTCGCCGCGATGCGTGCCCCCCCGGGCGCGCGGTGGCTTGTTATCCTGAGGACATCATATGACGTCCAGTCAGGATAACTGAGCCACTTCCCGGCCGTCATTCTACATACGGCGGTCGGGAAGTGGTTAAGGACAAAATTTGCAGCGCAAAATTTGGTCTTTATGTTTTATGAAGGTTTGGTGATACCTTTTTTTTACAGCTGCAAATAGTAGGAATTTAGGGAAAGGCTGCGCTGATTTTCATTGTGCAATTGGCTTACATTTCTTATTTCATCTCAAAGTTTCAAGTGGGATAGGAACATACTTGGTCTTTTCAGGTGCTATAGATATATTTCACAACACAGTATATCTTGTTAAAAATCTTTCATTTTATTGAAAGACTCATATATTTAAAATCTTTAAAAACCTCTTTCCCTAGGGAATCTATTTAAGGTCTTGGTACATTCATAAATAGTGTTGAGCGAACCCAGACTGTAACGTTCTGGTCCGTACCGAACTTTCGGGTGTCCGGGACCCGGACCTGAACATGGACATTTCAAAAAACGTTCGGGTCCGGGGTTCTGGTATTTTACTCCACGTGTTGAGAAGCTGCAGGGCAGCCAATCAACAAGCGTTTCACTGGTTTGCCCTTAGAAGCCATCACAGCCATGCCTACTAATGGCATGGCTGTGATTGGCCAGTGGATCATGTGACCCAGCCTCTTTATAAGCTGGAGTCACTTGATGCTGCAGTCACATGCTCTTGGGTTAGCTGTAGGGAGAGGGAGCTGACGGCGTCAGGGAGAGATTAGAGACATTTTAACAACATCTAATCCTGCATCCTGAGATAGATTACTACTGCTGTGCTGTTGCTCTGAGGACAGATAGCAGAAATTTGAGATTTCACATACCGCTGCTTTGAGTTGCAGATCAAACTCTGCATAACACAACGATCGATACGATCGTGCTCAACGATCAGATTGTTGGAGGAATTTGAGATTTCAAATATTGCTGCTTTGAGTTGCAGATTGCAGATCAAACTCTGCCTAACACAACGATCGCTACGATCGTACACAACGATCAGATTGTGGGATCGTACACAATGCTCAGATTGTGGGAGTAATTTGAGATTTCACATACTGCTGCTTTGAGCGATCTGACTGCACTAGGTAGAGGGACAGATTATTGTTCAAAAATCATCTCCTAGTTCTAAAGGGAGAGGTTTTAGCTGCAGCTGTATGTGACACATTATTGTTCAAAAATCATCTACTAGTTTATTTGATTTTAATTTATTTTCCCTATCCCCATTTTTTTGTAGGGCACTTGCCCCACTCTTACCCCCATTTTACTTCCTTTTGCATCCCTCTAGCACTTGCCAGGACTTTGTTACAGCCATTTTTGTGCCTAAAAGTTCGGGTCCCCATTGACTTCAATGGGGGTTCTGGGTGCGGGATAACGTTCGGGCAACGTTCGGAAGCCGAACCCGGACTTTTTCCCAAAGTTCGGACGGACCCACAGAACCCGAATGTCCAGGTGTTCGCTCAACTCTATTCATAAACTTTAATATTCAATTTCTTACAATACACCTTTCTGCATAGTACCCTGGTGGTACCCATTAGAACATTACATATATTATTAGTGACAGGTTTGGGGCTCCTCTAGACTGGACCTCTAGAGGATTAGTATGTGCCAGGTGCCCAGAGGGACCCACAAAATACTGGGCTTTTTAAGGGGTTGCAGTCTTGGCTCCCCTTGGCTTCTTTCTCTCCTGGGACTATATCATCATTGCACTTCTGCCCTGAAATGCTGGGTGGGACCAGTGAGGCCTCTCTGACATGCGTGAAGGACTGCAAATGTGCGAGAATGTGGTGCATGTCATCACCTGCTACAGTTGTTTTCGGTGATGGGTGGATGCAGTTGTAGGAGATAAAATTGAAAGTCTCCCCACAATCTCCCTCATGGGAGATAGATCCTGGGGAAAACTACTTATCCCAGCACAGGAGGAGATCTTAACCTAGTTAACTAAAGACAGACACAAAGACCTAACTATTACAGATTCAAACCTATTTTTCTCATTTGCAAGCTACTTGCTTATATTCCCTCTAGAGTGATCCAATAATTATCCACAGTATTCTGTGCTGCTCTGTCATTTGAGTTGTGGATTGTGAAAACTACACCTGTAGGAGGTAACACAGGTGAATATTTATGTGTTCATAGGGTTGCCACCTGTCTGAGATTCACTTGTACAGTTCGGGTCTGGAATCATGCATCCGGGTTTCAGACCACTTGAAACCCGGACACATTATTCAGACTGGACTGTGGCTTCCCAGCAGGGTTGCTGGCTGCAGTTATGTAAGCCAAGAGTATCTGTTACACTCTCTTTCACACTGCCCAAAGCCTGCATTAACAATCTCCCCCCTCACACACACACAGATGGGAGAGGAGAAAGGGCTTGATCTGTTCCTCTTCCTCCCGTCCCTACCCCTCTGTGTCTGCCCAGACTCCAATCCCTGATGCTGTGCCTCAGAAAAGGAAAGTGGGAGTCGGAAATTTGAAGTCCAGCGGCCTCAGATACATCTGGATGAGAGGTGCAGACTGCCAAGGGGTGAATGAGCTCACCATCCATCCCTGTCTGTGACTGCATCCCCCTCTTCTCTCTCCTGCCTCTAAGTGAGAACATTAAGATAAATCAGGGTTATCAGAGCACCCCTTACATCCGAGTTCCCCTTTATACCAGACGCCACAGTGTTCCCCCTTACATCAGAGTCCTCTCCGTACATTAGAGTTCTCAGTGTTCCCCCTTAAATCAGGGTTCCCAGAGCATCCCTTATGTTAGAGTCCCTTTCATTACAGTCTGCAGAGTCCCCCCTTACAGTGTAAGGGAACTCTGCGAGTTCAGGTGTAAATACTAATAATGTTTATACTACAAAAAAAAATTGCTGTGCGCTGCTAAAGTGTTCGTGTTTGACTTGAAGTAAAGGTGGCAACCTTATGCGTACAGGTGAATATTTATATGTGGAGACATTGGAGATATTGGAGGTTAATTGGTTAGTTGGTCTGTTCATTTGTTGATGAAATTACTAAATTGTAGAAAGCCTTTGTCAGAGCACAAAGTAAGGGCCGGTTCACACCTAGGCGATTTGCGATCCGACCCCATTTCCGAAATGAATGGGAGCCGTCTTAATATGCGCTACTCAAGTCGCTCCAACTTCAGGGTGACTTCTTAAAAGGTTCCTGTACTATTTCAAGGCAACTTCTATGCGATTTGAGCCCATAGAAGTCAATGGAAGTCGCTTCCAAGTCGGATCAATGTGCAAAAAGTGACTTTACATGAAAAATTATTTTTTTTTAAGGCAACCCCCTCCCTTTCTTCTCTGATTGGCTACAGGCAGAGTCGCCTGGAATGGAGGTTGCTTCAGGTCGCATTGTAAGTCGCCCAAAGTCTCGCTGAAGTCGCCTTTCAAATCGTTCAAATCGCGTAGTGTAAGGCAACTCTGCGAGTTCAGGTGTAAAAGGGGAACTCTGTGGATTCAGATGTAAAATGGGACTCTTGTGATTAACTTCATATGATTAGAAATGTTATTTAATTGCAAAATATATGTATAGTTAGAGTCCCTTTCATTAGAGTCTGCAGAGTCCCCCCTTACAGTGTAAGGGAACTCTGCGAGTTCAGGTGTAAATACTAATAATGTTTATACTACAAAAAAAAATTGCTGTGCGCTGCTAACATGTTCGTGTTTGACTTGAAGTAAAGGTGGCAACCTTATGTGTACAGGTGAATACTTATATGTGGAGACATTGGAGATATTGAAGATTAATTGGTTAGTTGGTCTGTTCATTTGTTGATGAAATTACTAAATTGTAAAAAGCCTTTGTCAGAGCACAGAGTAAGGGCCAGTTCACACCTAGGTGATTTGCGATCCGACTTTTGCGATCTGATCCCATTTCCGAAATTAATGGGAGCCATCTTAATATGCGCTACTCAAGTCACTTCGACTTCAGGGTGACTTCTGAAAAGGTTCCTGTACTATTTCAAGGCAACTTCTAGGCGATTTGAGCCCATAGAAATCAATGGAAGTCGCTTCCAAGTCGGATTAATGTGCAAAAAGAAGTGACTTCTGTAAGGGAAATTATAATACCTTGTATGCATTATATTTTGCCTGCGCTAATAAGCGCACTTTTCAGCTCTTTTGCATAATGCATTTGATCGACCTGTGTTTGAAACAGACACAGATTGCTTCATCTCACATGGCCGCTAGCAGGGATTGTCCTGCCATTCCATGCCTGGTCTCTTTATTTATACTCGTCAAACAGAGAGAACAAAAGGGACTGATGGCTTCACAATCAGCCAATCAGCCTCCAAGGCGCAGTCACATGACATGAGCTCAATACAACACCACCAACCAATGACACACTTGTTTATATTCAAACTATACAATAGGAAAGGCATGCATGTATGGGGGGGGGGGGGGGGGGGGGCTGTCCTGTATGAGAAAACAGCTGACAATGAAAGCCATGTGCTATCTTCATAGAAGCCTTCCAAGCCAAATCCACCACACATGTACAAACCTGCCAATTACAATGAACCTCTATCAAATACAGCTCTATAAACTATATTCCATAGCGATTATGCTACTGTTCCATTAAAGGGTAAATTACAACACAAAGGAATATAGCTGCAGATCTCTGTCACATTGATCAGATGCCACAGAAAGCCTACAGATCATTATCCTTTCATAAAAGGCAATACTAATTCCATAACGCAAGTAAACTGCCGCCAAGCAGATCGATCTGTACAGAAGACAGGGGCCCCCTGATTGACGGTAATACACCCGCGCCACAGAACGTGCATTGCACCTCAAAGATCCGGACCAGTGTTTGCTCCAGCGATAACCGCTCAGGGCGCCTGCCGGCCGGGATGATCGGGCGGGTAGCGTTTAATTATCAAATGATGGAAGGTTTCGATTGTATGTGGCCTTTCCTCAATATCGGTTAAAGCCATATTCGCTGTACACAGAGAATATCGGTAAACCGACACTGGGAGACACTGTGACAATACATAATACACATCCTAAATTTCTACAACACTTTACATGAAAAATATTTTTTTTTTAAGGCAACCCCCCTCCCTTTCTTCTCTGATTGGCCACAGGCAGAGTCGCCTGGAATGGAGGTTGCTTCAGGTCGCATTGTAAGTCGCCAAAGCCTCGCAGAAGTTGCCTTTCAAATCGTTTAAATCGCCTAGCAAAGTCACCTCTGAAGTTGGATCGCCTAGGTGTGAACCGGCCCTTATCCTTTTCCTTATCCTGTATAATAATAATAATCCAATAGAAAGAACTTGGACAGAAAAATATATGCAAGGGGATGGATTAATATTATGAAGGAATTAAAATGAGAGATGTTGAATACGTATATTGCATTGCAATTGCCAGGATATTTGCTGTATATAACAAAGTAAAACTCTCTAAAGGAAAAAAATGTCCACCTAGAAGCAAAATTGTGGGTGCCACACCAGAAGATCTAGGTATTGGTCAAGGTAAAAAAACAGAAATACTTGGTCATCTATCTATCTATCTATCTATCTATCTATCTATCTATCTATCTATCTATCTATCTATCTATCTATTATATTTAATATAGTATTTTATTTAGATCTTCCGAACCCATTATTTGCATCAGGTCCCAAAGGTAGGTACAACTTTCCTGTTTTCCTATAGAGCTTTCCCCTGGGCAATAAAGGGGAATTGGACACCTTAATTATTTCACTGACTGTTAACCTCACCTGTATTTATTTATTACAGGTCCTTATATAGGGCTATCAATTTACACAGCATTTTACATATATATTGTACATTCACATCAGTCCCTGCACTCAAGGAGCTTACAGTCTAAGATCCCTAACTCACATTCATACATACACATACTAGGACCAATTTAGACAGTGGCCAATTAACCTACCAGCTTTTCACACCTGTAGTATTATTTTTAGCAACAATTTTGCAATGTCATGTAATCACAATTCCACAATTTTCACAATTCCTGATGAACGGGTCATCTATCTCGAGAAACACATTGAATTTACACAGACCCCATCACTATAATCAGCATGGAAGGCAAAAAAATACTTTTACTGATATATGTTGTATATAATGTTCTAATGGGTGAACCAGGGTACTATGTGGAAAGGTGTATTGTAGTAAACGGAATATTGAGGTTTATGTGCATACCAAGGCCTTAGTAGATTTTCTTGGGAAAGCTGTTCTTTTTTATGAAAGTTTTTAAATATTTGATCATTAACCGCTTGCTGACCAGCAGCCACCATTATACTGCGGCAGGTTGGCACGGCTGCGCGAATCGCCGTAGGTTTACGCCGGGCGCGTACACGGCGATCTGTGCGTGTTACTCGCTAGCGGTGGAGCCAACCAGTGGGTCCGGAGGACTCGATGTCTGCCAGCCACCCGCGATCACTCCAGAGACAGGCAGAATGGGGATCTGCCAAGTGTAAACAAAGCAGAACCCTGTTCTGTCAGGGGAGTAGAGAAAGATCGTCTGTTCCCAGGGATCAGGAACAGCGATCTCTCTCATTCTCCAATGAGCCCAGCCCCCATACAGTTAGAAACACCTCCCAGGGAACACATTTAACCCCTTGATCACCACTAGTGTTAAGCCCTTCCCTGCCAGTGTCCTTTATACAGTAATCAGTGTATTTTTATAGCACTGATCGCTGTATCAATGCCACTGGTCCCAAAAAAGTGTCAAAAGTGTCCGATCTGTCTGCTGCAATGTCACAGTCCTGCTATAAATCGCAGATCACCGCCATTACTAGTAAAACAACAAAAAAACAAAAATGCCATAAATCTATCCCCTATTTTGTAGACGCGATAACTTTTGCGCAAACCAATCAATATACACTAATTGGGTTTTTTTTTTTACCAAAAATATGTAGAAGAATACATATTGGCCTAAACTGAGGAAGACATTTGTTTTTCTACATTTTTTATTGGATATTTATTTTAGCAAAAAGTAAAAAATATTGTTTTTTCAAAATTGTCACTTTTTTTGTTTATAGCACAAAAAATAAAAATGCTGAGGTGATCAAATACCACCAAAAGAAAGCTCTATTTGTGGGGAAAAAAAGGATACTATAGAAACCATTTTTTCCTAGCATGAACTTACTATTTTAGAAACGTAGTAGAAACCATTGGTGATGGCACAGTGCAATATAGCTGTTGTTATAATTTGACATCACAAGGGGTTACATAATTAAAGCAGACTTTTACATGAAAACAACTCAGTGTTATAGTTATCGCCCCCATCCCGTAACCTGTTTCATTCTTTTGGGGAGGGCAGAGGTGGTACCCTCTTCTGCTGGTACTTGCTTCCACTTCCTCATTCCTCACATAGGCAAGAATGATGGTACATCTATCACGTTGCATAGCTACCGGTAAATGATGTGTTAAGTGTTTGCTGGTTCAGACTCATAAGTCCCTGTGTTACCTGTCTGCTCATTATGATACAGCAATGATTATACTGATCCATTAGCCAAAGAGCAGGCTTAAGGCCACGTATAATAAGAAGCTAGAAAGCCAAGCCTTGAAATGAAGTTGTAACTTGCCTGGCTATGTACTGTATTGTGACATAAGTGTATGAGTCACAACACTGGCCAAACAGAATTTCACATCCACAGGTAAAACAGTTTACACATATGTATTTCAGCTGTGTATTTACCTGTTTACTTTGAAGTTCCCATTTCAGTTTCAGAGTTTGTATTTCATACATACATAAAATGCAAAGAAACACAGGATTGAGAGAAATTTCCATTCTTTTTTTGTCTTATATGTTTCTTACAAGACAAACGCGGGGTGACAGAAAGTTCAGTTTTTAAGCATTTTGGCCTCTCCCTTGAAACAGCTGCCAAAAGCATGAATGATGTGTGCTTTTAGTGATGAGGTCTATAGATTGTGAGGGACCGAGGTGAGAACACCATGGAGCTCTCTCTTGAGACCTTCACTTGGACATCATTTCCAGAAACAGGTCAAAATAAGTTGTATCCAGTTAACTGCATGCTGCAGAATATTTGTCTTGTTGGAACAAATTCATTTGTTTTGTAGGCTTCTGTGGTGAACTATCTATTTTCATATTGTTTTAAGGTGTTACAGCAGTATTTCAAGGCAGATTTTTTTTGGCCAAGCACAAGTATATAGTGCATTTAAAGTACATTAATTCTCTTTGTTGTCATTTTCCATATTTTTTAATAGGAGTTGTGCACAAGTGTTAGACTTTTTGCTGCTGACTTGGCAGAAAAAAATGTGGAAATGTAAATAAGCCAAGCTATGTTAAACTTGTACTGCCTCAGCTTGAGAGTCCAAGGCAAATTGTGTTTTCTCATAAATCAAATAGGAATTTCAGTCGAAGAGGTGCGTTTTAGAGCCTGTGTCTGTTGTAACAAGCACTAGAATTTATTGTGCCAGAGCTTTTAAAGCTGAACTCCAGGGGCAAAAATCTTTACCCTTCAGTAGGTTCTTCTCCCTCCTGCAAATGTCAACTGCTCGTTTAGCCTAGGGCAGTGGTTCTCAACTCCGGTCCTCAGGACCCACCAACAAGCCAGATTTTAAGTATTACCTTGGGGAGATGCGGACTAGAATACTGCAATCACTGAGCAGCAAATGATATCACCTGTGATGTATTTCAGTTATCCTACAAACCTGGCCTGTTGGGGGGTCCCGAGGACAGGAGTTGAGAACCACTGGCCTAGGGGATGATGAATATAGTGATATACTTACCTTATTGTTCGCTCCTGCAGGCTACCTACTGTTCATATGAACAGTCCCCAAAGCCTCTTTGATTTTCTTCCCAATGATTTGCCTCTCTCTGACATCATTCTTTACAATGTTGGACCAGGAGCTCTGTATTGTACAGGGCATTCTGGAGCATTGGTCAGCAGAAAAGAGCACTGTCTGCTGGGAAAGAGGGGCATACGGTATTTATATCACCCCATTCATCATATTCTAGCCAAAATAAGCAGTAATGTTTCAGTGTAAAGCAAAGGTATTCTTTTGCGCATACATCAAGAATGTTAGTTTAGGATTTGATAGCATGAAATATGGACTCGCTACTAACACAATTATTTTAAGAGTAAAATTAAATTTAGCAGTTAATATGAATAATAGAGAAAGACATCTGAACTGTATTCCCATAACTCACAAGGTACCCCCCCTGCTACCTAAGTACATACAAGATAATGGAAACAGGTAAAATGGAAAGTCTCTTAATTCTGAATAGCATTATGTTTTTTAAAATTATAAAATGCCATTTTAAATTTATCATTAAGGTTGTTATTTATCAGTCTGTTAATTATACACTTACCAACCACTTTATTAGGCACACCTGCTCAATTGCTTGGTAACATGAATTGCTAATCAGCCAATCACATGGCAGCAACTCAATGCATTTAGGCATTTAGATGTGGTGAAAACGACTTGCTGAATTTCAAACCGAGCATCAGAATTCAGAAGAAAGGGGATTTAAGTGACTTTGAAAGTGGCATGGTTGTTGGTGCCGGACCTGCTGGTCTGAGTTTTTCAAAAACTGTCTCTCTACTGGGATTTTCACACACAACCATCTCTAGTGTTTACAGAGAATGGTCCGAAAAAGAGAAAATGTCCAGCGAGCGGCAGTTGTGTGGAGGAAAATGTCTTGTTGATGTCAGAGGTCAGAGGAGAATGGCCTGATAAATCTCGATTTCAGCTGCGACATTCAGATGGTAGGGTCAGAATTTGGTGTAAACAACATGAAAGCATGGATTCATCCTGCCTTGTATCAACGGTTAGGGCTGGTGGTGGTGGTGAAATGGTGTGGGGGATATTTTCCCTTGACTTAGGACTGTCTGGCTAACTAGTTATTCTTTTCAATCTGGAATTAGGTATTTCCAACACCTTCCTGTCTCGATCTGTAATATATAGCAACCGGGCTTTGAATGATCAGCCCAAATTTGCAAATTCAGTTACTTCCTCCCTTTCCTGCATCTCCTTTTCTGACACCCTTGTTGACAAAACAGATGCCCCTTATTAATGCGCTTTCAGCTTCTCTTTACACTTTTACCCCAATAAAAACTCAAACTGTCTCATTTTCCTGTCAAGCTCTGTGGTATATTAACCACCTGTGATCAATAAAGGCAGTCTCACAGAGACTTGAGCATAGGTGGCGCAGTTCTGGTCTGACTGTTCATTATCAGGTTTGGAAGGACCATTTGTGTGACTATAAGGCCTCATACACACGGGCGTATGTTTAAAAATAACAAAACGTCGGGTCATTTTTTCTGTGTTTTGCATCGGCGTTACTGAGCGTTAGTGAGTGTTAGTGAGTGTCGACGTCAATAGGCGTTTTTTAAAAAAGAGCATTTTGCGGCGTTGGCGCCAAAAACGCCAAAACGTTACAGTCTCAGAACGCGCTGGCCATGGGTTCTAGTTTCAGCTCACTAACGCTGACACCCTCTACAGCAAAAAAAGTTGGCGTTTTTATGGGGCCAGTGACTAACATGGAGAGCTGCAAAAAACGCCAAAAAACGTTGGCGTCAAAAAAACGTGTGTATGAGTGCTAAGGGTCAAATTGAGACTGGTAGATACAACTATTTCTACCATGCCATTGAAAAAAATCTTAGCAAACCTAAACAACTCTTCTGCACCATCGATAGATTATTAAAACCTCATTGTCCCTCCACATTACCAGCCTTGACACAGCTCTGTAACACATTCTTAGATTTTTTTTCTCCACGAAAATTGACAACATACAGCATCACATTCTTACCACAGCACATGTTTCTTCTACATCACTTCCTGAGGCACACAGTTTTACTGGTTCTTCTCTCTCCCACTTGACTCTGCATCTCTGATTAAATCGGTCTCTAATATAAAATCTTCCACCTGCATACTTGATCCTATTCCCACTCATTTACTGCCCCCTTGGGGCAGTGACATCATCACGCTGCGCGGGGCTTGGATGCCATCTGTTGATAACAGTGTTTTGCCTGTGTTTATACCATATCTGATTTTACGGAGTATATGTAAGTACAATACGTGTTGTTAACCAGTTCCCTACCGACGTATAGTAAAATGACGTCGGCAGGGACTGGCCGTCGATCCGGGAGGACGTCATATGACGTCCTCCGCTTCTCGCCGCTACTGAGGGCCCCCAGGGGCCCGCACAGCGGCGATCGCGGATCGCTCGTCTGCCGGGGGGTTGTGTCCCCCCCAGATCGGGGTAAAGAGCCAATAAAATTGGCTCTTTACCCCGTGACCGGCTGTGTCCAATCACAGCCGGTCACAAACGAGCCTCACGTGCACGCCGCTCGTGCGCGCCCCTGGGGGCGCGCAGCGTGGCGATCGGAGCTGAGGCTTGTCCCTCGGACAAAGCCCAGCTCCGATCCGTGTAAAGAGCCAATAGATTTGGCTCTTTACCACATGACCGGCTGTGTCAATCACAGCCGGTCATGTGATGTAAACAAACCGCGGTGACGAGCTGTTACCGCGGTTCTCCCTGTCACACACCGATCATGTGTGACAGGGAGATTGCGGTAACAGCTCGTTACCGCCTACTGTACACCAAGCACACTGATCACTCCCCC
>BLSH010197533.1:912873-925089 GCA_018402905.1 Glandirana rugosa | reverse complement strand
GACAGGTCAGATGGCTTACCGGGACACTTTTTCATCCTATTTTATCGTTTTTCTTCCATACCGATTAAAATTTTCGGATGGTTTTATTCACTTTTATTAATTACTTTTGCCCTTCTTTTTGCCATTATCTAAGATGGCGATGATAGTACTTCCGCCCTCAATCCAGAGAGGGGAGGGTACCTATATTAAGAGATAGAGGTGACGGCGCGCCCATCCCAGTGACGACGTCCTTTTGGATGAAACGTACGTCGGACCGGGCGCGCTGACGTCACCTCCATACAGCCGGCTGTGTTTTTTATCCTTCCATGCTTGTGAGTAGCTTTTTAAGATATCAATAAACCTTGCAAAACGGTACTGTACGATGTGGTGTTCCCTTCGTTTCATGACATGCTGATCTCCTGACCACATTTGTCTGAGGGTCTGGCGGTGTTGGACCTAGTGAGCAGGAAATACAGGATCCGGAAGGGTGCCCATCTCAAGTGTCATACCTATTTAGAGTTGGTAAGCCTCCATTTCTTCTGGTGGTGGTCCCGGTCCCCTGGCTTGTGCACATACATGGTTGTGGTGTAGGTGGTGGGCTCCATACTCTCTGATCCCTACGTACTTCACCATATGGCATCTTTTTACACATTTATTTTTATGTGACCATTTGACGTGCCTGATGAGACGGGAGGACCAACCAGCTGCAGACCTGAGAATTCACCTGAAGCTTATGATATAAGCGCTTTTATCATTTCATTGGGGTAAGCCTCCTATTCGGATACTCAGGATTTTTGCTTCATCCATTTCTCAAATTATCCAGGATTCTGGTCCTTGAATAGAGACTTTAATTTTGAGCTTTAGCGCGGCTCCATGTTACATATAGACTTTTCATACAAGTGAATGGACTGCCCTATGCATGACAAGTGAAAACGCCTCAAAACAAACGCATGCAGCAATGTGAGTCTTTGCTATGTGGAGATGTGAACGGGGCCTGACAACTGAGTGTCTCTGTCCACTCCCTCCTATTTTCTTGTATAAGATGGCCATACACTATGGAATCTGATTGTACAATCTCTGTACAATTTTGTTTAGATTTACCAGACCTATGGAATAGAGGACACACCTGAACAATCTATTCAATTTGTATCCAGACTGGTCTTTGTACTGCATTGCTGATGGGAGATCTAAAGGAGGTTGTACAATCAGATTGTACAGGAAGTGGGTGGAAGGTGATATTGTAATAAGGGAGGTGTGGTCTAGAGTGGTGAACACGCCCCATCACACCCTCTTCTGTGATGAAACAAGGAAGTGAATACTTCTAGGAGATGACCTAACAGGAAGTGAATGCTGATACAAGCTACAGGAAGTGATGTAATCTGAAAACCGAAGAGGTGAACTAATCCTTTAAATGAAGCCGGTTTCCTTTTCTTACTGCTCACTGTTTTGACCGCTTTACACATTTAACAATAATAGAAGCCTGTTTGATCATAAATTTTTATTTTATTTTATGTAATTCTATTCCTTAAATTAGACGCCTTTCGATAAATTAATTGCTTTTTTTTTAGGGAGAAAACCACTAAGTGTTTTATCCCTTAATAAAATGGGCCAGTGTTTCTTTATGATATACTCATATGACCTGAAATCGCGGTTGAAATTCGTTAAAAATTCAAGGTCCCCCTTTTGTTCCCTACATCTTTTGGGCTGATTTTGAATGGGTAGCAAAATTTCCTCATGATATCCTTTTTCTTTGAACCTATTCACTAATAAAATAGACTGTTCGACATATTCTTCTACATTATTACAATTTTGCGCATCAGTTGCCCTTTGAGAATGCCTCCCAGCCATTTAAGGTGATGGCAGCTGGCTGTAGGGATGTAGCTGTTTCGGTCAGTCTCTTTGAAGAATGTTTTTTACTGATATAACCATCCTGTTTGGTGAGAGCTAGATCTAAAAAGTTTTGTGTATACACTTCCCAATTTCCAGTGAATTTTAATCCATACCTATTAATATTTATACTCTCCATAAAGACTTTCAACTTTTCTTTAGAACCGTTCCACAAGATCACTATATCATCTATGAATCTTTTGTAAAGGGCCACCTTAGGTGTGTCTCTACCAAAAATGTATTGTTCCTCCCATTGGCTCAATTAAAGGTTAGCTGCACTGGGGGCATACTTTGCTCTCATTGCCACGCCCCTTATTTGATTGAAGTAAGAGCCATTGTGCCAAAAATAATTGCTGGCCATTGCTAGCTCTAGGGCATCCACCAAGAACTCTTTCTGCTCATTCTGAGATCAGATTTTGTATCTAAAGCTCTTTTTGTGGTGGATAAAACATCTTGCTGCCTTAAGCTAGTAGTAATTGGTATATCACTGATAATCTGGGTGCATCAGGAACAAAGTATCTACGGTATCTTCTTTTTTTGTTAACCACTTGCCCACTGGGCACTTAAACCCCCTTAAAGTGGAGTTCCACCCAAAAGTGGAACTTCCGCTGATCTAATTCCTACCCCCCCTCAGGTGTCACATTTGGCACCTTTCGGGGGGGGGGGGAAGGTGGGAGAGGACACCTGTTTTTGACAGGTGTCCTTTTCCCCACTTCCAGGAGCTGAGGCCGGTGGCCGCGGCCGCTGACATCAGCAGCCCGGCTCCCTCCTCGCTCTGCTACTGGCCGCTGGGCCAATAGCAGAGTGCAGCGGAGCCTTTCGCATGTGTAGTAGGGTTCCCGGCGTGAAGCTGTAATGCTACACTGCCGGGTTCCCTTACCCGCAATGGCGGCGGCAGCACCTGACAGCTGATGGAAACATCAGCTGCAGTGCCAACATCGCTGGACTCCAGGACAGGTAAGTGTCCTATTATTAAAAGTCAGCAGCTACAGTATGTGTAGCTGCTGGCTTTTAATTTTTCTGTTCTAGACGGACCTGGCGACCTCCGCTTTAATAACCAGAATGACAATTGCGCGGCCATGCTACACTGTACCCAAATTAAATTTTTGTCCTTTTTTCACACAAACAGAGCTTTCTTTTGGTGCTATTTAATCACCACTGTTTTTTTTATTTTGTGCGCTGTAAATGAAAATGCCTTTTCTTCGTTTCTGTTATAAAATTTTGCAAATTAGTAATTTTTCTTCATAAATTTTGGCCAAAATTTATACTGCTACATATCTTTGGTAAAGATAATCCAAATCAATGTATATTATTTGGTCTTTGTGAAAGTTAGAATCTACAAGCTATGGTGGCAATCAATGAAAATTGATCACACTTGATGGCCTATCTCAATACTTGAGACACTAACAAGCCAGGAAAGAACGAATACCCCCCCCCCCCCAAATTACCCCTTTTTGGAAAGTAGACATTCCAAGGTATTTAGTAAGAGGCATGGTGATTTTTTTGAAGTTGTAATTTTTTTTCCCCTTTGCAAAATTAAGATTTTTTATTTCTTCTTTTTTTTTACAACATTGTCATATTAACAGGTTATTTCTCAAACAGCATATGCATACCACAAATTACACCCCAAAATATATTCTACTACTCCTCCTGAGTATGGCGATACCCCATGTGTGACACTTTTACACAGTCTGACCACATACAGAGGCCCAACATGCAGGGAGCACCATCAGGCGTTCTAGGGACATAAAACACACATTTAATTTCTTCACTATCTTTTGCACTTTTGAAGGTCCTGGAGCACCAGGACAATGGAAACACCCAAAAAATGAGCCATGGATGGATGAGCCATGGATGGGGATGGATGAGCATGGATGGGGATGGCTGAGTATGGATGGGGATGGCTGTGCATGGATGGGGATGGCTGAGTATGGATGGGGATGGCTGAACATGGATGGGGATGGCTGAGCATGAAAGGGATGGCTGAGTATGGATGGGGATGGCTGAGCATGGATGGCTGAGGATGGATTGGATGTTTGGATTGGAGTATGGATGGATGGCTGAGGAAGGATTGGAGTATGGATGGATGGCTGAGGATGGATTGGAGTATGGAGGAATGGCTGGATGGATTGGAGTATGGATGGATGGTTGGATGGATGAGTGCAGACTGGCACAGAGCAGCGCTGTGGGCACTACAGATCTTGCCCACAACGCTGCTGCATCTGATCTCTCCCCTCTTGTCTCCACTGTACTGATCGGTACGGAGAGTGGAGAGATAAGTCGGACATGTTCCGGCTTGTTTACATCTGATCGATGCGAGTAGCCGTTTACCTTGATCCATGGTGCGCCGAGTCCTCTGGAACCGGCGGTCACGGATATTCCCAGGTGCGCTCCCCAGGGGGCGCACAGGAGTGTAATTCTGGGAGGATGTCATTGTACGTCCTCCCAGAATAAACAACCCGCGATGTAGCCGTCATTCGGCTATGGCCCGGTTGTTGAGTGGTTAATATTCCTCTTTTATGGGCCTTTTTAACCAATCATTTTAATTGCACATTAAAGGCATCTAATTTTAGGAACAGAATAGCCCCCAATATACCCGACCCACCTAAGAAAAGGCTTCTATTACTGTAAAAGGTGTAAAGCGTGCAAAACAGTGAGGAGTAAAAAAAGGAAAGTGGTTTCATTTAAATCAAATAACACAGGGAAAGAGCATAAAATTATAAAATTCATTACATGGCAATCCACTCATATCACCTACCTTATAACCTGCCCCTGTGGGTTACAGTATATTGGCTGCACCACAAGAAAACTAGGGATCAGATTAAATAAACACATAAATAATCATAAAAAAGGTTTATCTAACCATTTTAGGACCCACCACAATAGAGACCCTAGCTTCATGTCTTTTTGTGGGTTTGAACGAGTTGAGCAACATTGGAGGGGGATCAATTTGACAAAAAGGATCTCAAGAAACAAAACAGAATGGATCTTCGAATGAAATACTTTACATCCTGTGGGTATGTATTTGGAGATTGATTTTAATTGTTTTAGTTCAAACTATTAATTATAATTTGAGCTCATGTTATGTGACCCTCTTTGTTCAATCTTTTAAATCACCACCAGGAGGTTTGAACCTTCACTTATCTAATATGTAGTTTTTCATTTTCAGCACTAGATGGCTGCCACTCAACCAACGTATTAAATTCAAGATCCTAACAATAACTTATAAATCAATTCACAACCTGGCCCTCAGCTACATCACTAACCTAGTCTCAAAATACCAACCAAATCGATCTCTTCGCTCCTCCCAAGACCTTCTGCTCTCTAGCTCTCTTGTCACCTCATCCCATGCTCGCCTCCAGGACTTCTCCAGAGCCTCTCCCATCCTCTGGAATGCTCTACCCCAATCTGTCCAACTTTCTCCTAGTTTGTCTACCTTCAGACGATCCCTGAAAACCTATCTCTTCAGAGAAGCCTATCTGGCTCCCACCTAACAACTGTACATTTATCTTCTCTATTAGCACATCCCCCACAGTTATTACCTCTTGTATCTCTTGACCTTCCCTTTTAAATTGTAAGCTCTAACGAGCAGGGCCCTCTAATTCCTACTGTATTAACTGTATTGTATTTGTACTGTCTACCTCAAGTTGTAAAGCGCTGCGTAAATTGTTGGCGCTATATAAATCCTGTATAATAATAATAATAATAGATGTCGCACAGTGATATCGGAATGGACATATTTTTAGAGATTATTAATCATTTTTTAATTGGGCTTTTTTGAAACATAATTCCATACATTCATAGTTAAAAGTTCATAAAAAGATACCATGCCATTGTAATGGTATGTTATAAGATGGATATAGATGGATTGGCTTGGATTGAATAGCTATCTATGGCGGTGGTGTATATAAAGGAGGCTACGTATCTGGACATGTTACCCCTGATGACGTCAGACATATGCAGACGAAACGTGTAGGGTGGGATCAACAGGACACATCACTTCCGCCAACTTGGAACGCAGGTGGAGCGCAAACAGGCATTCCTAGGTTGTTTTGAATGCTGTGAATCATCTTACTCACTTGTAAGTGGGCTTTTAACTTTATTTTAAATGAACCTGGATTTACTGAACTATGAGAACTATGAGAGGCTTCTCGTTTACCTCCCCTTTTGAACATGTTCTGATATGATAGTTTAAAGGTGCAGGAGCGCTGCTACTGATGGTCTGTCCTGAGATGCTCCTTTGACAATTAGAACAGCGGATTAATGCAAGCGTAATCATCAGCTGTTTCATCAAGCTGTTTTTGACTGCCTGTAATAGGGGTCAAAAAGTTCCGGTAAGTGGTCTGGGTGCATGCATGCTGGTGAAGAGGAGACACTAATGGTCACTGTCAGTGTGGAATTACTGTGATGTTGTTGGATTCACTTGCAATTCTTTGAAAAAGACACTGTATTTAGTTATTTTTACACAATTTCACTGAACTTATGAGCACTTTAGTTTATTTGTATTTGTGGAAGTGAGAATGTGGTTAATTATGATTCACAACAAATATTGTATGGTTTATGGCAGTGGTCCCCAAACTACGGCCCAGGGGCCGGATGTGGCCCTTTGCTTGCCTATATCTGGCCCTTGGGGCACTATTCCTCCCACTATATAAGACACTATCCTGCCAACTGACAGTGGCAATGGGGCATCATTTCTCCCACTGACACCAACAATGGGGCACCATTTCTCCCATTGACACCCACAATGGGGTACCATTTCTCACATTGACACCAACTATGGGCCACTATTATTCCCAATAATACCAACAATAGGACATTGTTTCTAATACCAAATACCCAATACCAAATGTGATGTTTACTCCCACTGATGCCAGGAAAATTTCCACTTTGCTGGCCACAGTTCAGCCCCCCTAAAGTCTGAAGGGCAAAAACTGGCCCAGCCCTTTGTTTAAAACGTTTGGAGCCCCTGGTCTATGGGACTATCTGGACTATAAATGTTTTGTTGTACTTTTTTTTGCACAGTTATTTTTATCATTGATCCTCTGTGGCACTTTATATACATTGTTCATAGGGTTCACATATGAACTATTTTGTGTGTGTGTATATATTATTTCTGTGATAAGTTTGGGGTAGTATATAGTAGCGCGGGGCTATATATTTACTCATTCTCATTATCTATAAATGCCACTGTACTTGAGCTTCAGTCTAAATTGAAAAATCTCATGGCGATATTTAATGCTGTTTTAACCGCTTCCTAATCGCCCACTGTGTATTGACGGTGGCAGCATGGCTCCCGCTGCGCGAATCGCCGTCATCTGACGGCGGGCACAGGAGCATGTATTGCGCGCTCACTGGCTAGTGGGGGAGCCAATCAGCGGGTGGGCCGGACTCGATGTCCGCAGCCACCCGAGATTGCTCCCCTGCAGTGACAGAACTGGGATCCGTGAATGTAAACAAGTGTATCCCTGTTCTGACAGGGGAGAGGAGAGTGATCGTATGTTCCCAGTATATGGGGGCAGCGATCTCTCTCCTCCCCCAGTCATCCCAGCCCCCATACAGTTAGAAAACTGACAGCGAACACATTTAACCCTTTGATCGCCCCCTAGTGTTAACCCCTTCCCTGCCAGTGACATTTATAGAGTAATCAGTCGCTATTTATAGCATTATAAATGTCAGCGGCCCAAAAAAAGTGTCCAATATGTCCTCCGCAATATCACAGTCCCCCTAAAAATCGCAGATCGCCGCCATAACTAGTAGAAGAAAAAAAAATTAAAACGCCATAAATCAATTCTCATAGTTTGTAGACACTATAACTTTTGCACAAACCAATCAATATACGCTTATTGCTAATTTTTTTTACCAAAAATATATAGAAGAATACATGGCAGCCTAAACTGGTGAACAGATTTGTTTTTTTATATTTTTTTTTTTTTGGATATGTATTACAGCAAAAAGTAAAAAAAATTGGGTTTTTTCAAAATTGTCGCTCTTTTTTTGTTTATAACACAAAAAATAAAACCCACAGAGGTGATCAAATACCACCAAACGAAAGCTCTATTTGTGGGAAAAAAGGACATAAATTTTGTTTGGGTACAATGTCGCTCGACCGCGCAATTGTCAGTTAAAGCAACACTGTGCCGTATCCGTATCGCAAAAAGTGCTCTGGTAAAGGAAGGAGGCAAATCCTTCCGGGGCTGAAGTGGTTAACTTTTGTTCTACAAGTACAAAATGTTGTGAGAACATTTTTTTTCTACTTGAGAAACATTTCCCGGCTGCGTCTCATGCTATCATACACTGTAGCTGAAAAGCTGATCCATACATTTTTGTTCTCCTGACTTGACTACAATGCTTTACTCGCTGGTGTACTTACTGTAGATCCACTATTAGTCAACTACAATATGTAAAAAACTAGGTCTGGTACAAGTGATCATATTAAGCCTATCCTGGAATCCTTGCACAGGCTACCCGTCAGGTTTCACATAGATTCTAAGATCCTCTTGCTCACCTATAAGGCTCCTCATGGCGTAGCGCCTCATTATCTGTCTGAACTTTTATCAATTTACCCCCCTCATAACCTCAGCTCTTCAAATTCTGGTCTTCTGTGTGCCCCTCTACTCATCTACACACGATTGGAGATAGAGCCTTCTCCTGCTATGCTCCAAAACTCTGGAATTCACTTCCAAAGAACATCAGAGAGTCATCTTCTCTAAACTCATTCAAATCAAATCTAAACACGTTTTTCTTTAGACAAACTTTCCTGTAATTGTTCCTTTTTTCCTTTTTTTTTTTACCCTGTGTTTTTCTTGTTTTTGTTTGTCTATTCTTTGTAAAGCGCTTTAGGAAGCTACCTTTAAAGGTGCTATATCAAATAAAGTTTATTATTAATATTACATAAAAAAGGCCTGCCTAAATTGTTGGCACAAATGAAATAAATAAACTAAACCCATTATTACATTTGTCAGGCAGTACTGCCGCCAAACATAACCAATTCAATTGAATGGGGCCACAGAACAACAGTTAAAGCATGTGGTTGTGGTGCTGTGGTTTGGCCTTTGCAGGGTTTAAACAGGCTCTGCCTCCCAGCTGCCTGTCAACCAGTTTCTGAAAATCCATTCACCGCTGTTCACTTTTCAGGGGGGCAGCAAGGTCTCCCACCTGTCTGCGTGGGGCCTAAAAATATTTAGTCACCTCTTTTGAAACATTCAGCAGTACTTATAAATTTTGAATGCTAGAACACCTGGAAATTCTGTTATGAGCACTTTAAAGTGTCTTATGCCATTTGTCTTGCTACCCCTTCTAAAAATGCTGCAAACTCTTTATTGAAAGTTCTCTAGCAAACTCTAGATACCACTTTACCTTTTATTTCCTTCTTCCCTCCTTTGCCCATTGCAGGAGAGAGAGATTATGTTGTTACACCCATGCAGAATACACATACACCATCTTTTGATGGTAAAGTTGATCTTTACAGAGTTATTACTCAACAAAGGAAGCGATAAAAAACTGTTTGATTTTGATAGCAGGAAGAACGGCATGGGTAACTTAAAGCTGAAGTTTTTGTGAAAAAATATATCTTATTCTTACAGTACATGACACAGGCTTAATTTTCATAGACCCTAGTTATAGGCTGATATCTTCGGGAGACTGGTTACTGGCAACACTTTTGAGGACTCACCTACCGGCATACCCAACTCAGTGAGTCCTCAGTTTTTTTCTAGTGTCTTAAGGTGATAGACTTTTCACTTATGGAAAAATCACTCGTAGCTTAAAGCGGAGTTCCACCCAAAAGTAGTACTTCCGCTTTAAGGAGTCCTAACCACCTGACATGCAACGTTTGGCATGTCATTTGTTTGGGGGGAGGTGGACTATGTACCTAGTATTGACAGGTACCCAGCTCCCACTTCCACTCGGCTGCCTAGGGAACTCCTCCTCTCCCCCTCCCTCCTGGCAATCTTCTGGGACACATCACGGCATTCAGAACAGCGCAGAGCGACTCGCCCATTCGCTGTGCTCACCTGGCTGTGAAGCTGCCAGCTGTCACAGAAGGGTGCCCACACTTGCAATGGCGGTGGTGTGGATAGGAGAGGAAGAGAAGTGAGGCTTCTGGCGGCCGCATCGTTGGACCATGGGACAGGTGAGTGGCTGTTTATTCAAAGTCAGCTGCTGACTTTTAATAAACTGCAAAACTAGACTAGTTTATCATTTTAACTTCAAATTCTTCAATCAGTTCTTCACTGTCCTCTAAAACACAATAGAAGCAGTGCATCCAATGGATTATGGACAATAGCATTATACAGTTACATCGTAAAAAATTTGAATATCATCAAAAAGTTAATTTATTTTAGTAATTCAGTTAAAAAAGTGAAACTCCTATAGTATATAGATTTATTACACCCAGAGTGATATATTTCAAGCATTTCTTTCTTTTAATTTTGATGATTTTGGCTTGCAGCTAATGAAAACCCAAATTTTGGTATCTCAGAAAATTAGAATATTACATTTTTAATGCAGCAATGTTGGCTTACTGAAAAGTATGTCCATGTACAGTATAGTATGCACTCAATACTTGGTCGAGGCTCCTTTTGCATGAATTACTGCATCAATGCAGCGTGGCATGGAAGCAACCAGCCTGTGGTACTGCTGAGGTGTTATAGAAGCCCAGGTCGCTTTGATAGCGACCTTCAGCTTATCTGCATTGTTGGGTCTGGTGTCTCATCTTCTTTTTGACAATATTCCACAGATTCTCTATTTAGGTCAAATTCTGATTTAGATCAGGCGAGTTTGCTGACCAATCAAGCACAGTGATACCATGATCATTAAACCAGGTATTGGTACTTTTGGCAGTGTGGGCAGGTGCCAAGTCCTGCTGAAAAAATTAAATCAGCATCTCCATAAAGCTGGTCAGCAGAGGGAAGCATAAAGTGCTCTAGAATTTCCTGGAAGAGGGCTGCGCTGACTTTGGACTTAATAAAACACAGTGGACCAACACCAAGTGACATGGCTCCCTAAATCATCACTGACTGTGGAAATTTCTCACTGGACCTCATGCAACTAGGATCCGGTGCCTCTCCCCTCCTCCTCCATTCCAAATGAAATGCAAAATTTACTTTCATATGAAAAGAGGACTTTGGATGACTGAGAAACAGCCCAGTCCCTTTTCTCCTTAGCCCAGGTAAGACGCTTCTGATGTTGTCTCTGGCTCAGGAGTGGATTCATACAAGGAATGTGACATTTGTAGCCCATGTCCTGGATACATTTGTGTGTGGTGGCTCTTGAAGCACTGACCCCAGCTGTAGTCTACTCCTTGTGAATATCCCCTAAATTCTTGAATGGCCTTTGCTACACAATCCTCTCAAGGCTGTGGTTATCCCTGTTGCTTGTACACCTTTTTCTACCACACTTTTTCCTTCCATTCATGTTACCATTAATATGCTTGGATAAAGCATTCTGTAAATCGCCAGCTTCTTTAGCAATGGCCTTTTTGACTTGCCCTCCTTGTAGAGGGTGTCAATGACTGTCTTTTGGACAACTGTGAAGTGAGCAGTCTTCCCCATGGTTGTGTAACCTACTGAACCAGACTGAGAGACCATTTGCTCAGAAAACCTTTACAGGTGTTTTGAGTTAAATAGCTGATTAGAGTGTGACACCATGAGTCTACAATATTGAACTTTTTCACAATATTCTAATTTTCTGAGACACTGACTGTTGGGTTTTTATGATCTGTAAGCCATATTTATCAAAGTGAAAAGAAAGAAATGTTTGAAATATATCACTCTGTGTGTAATAAATCAATATAATATATAAGTTTCACTTTTTGAATTGAATTACTGAAATGAATTAACTTTTTTGATGATATTCTCATTTTATGAGATGCCTATACAAGGCCTAGAATGTTGCCGAAGTCATTTCCATATATATGACTAAAAAGAAATGTCCCAATCTATCCAATTACAATCTAGCACCTACAGACACCTACATCGCTAAAATCATAATCCCCACTGAATAGGAAATTGTGATATACTCACTTATTCAATGTTTGTGCAAGACCGAAAGAAGTTTCAGGTTTGTGTATGATTCAGGTTTGTGTATGATAAGTCTTACGTGTATTTATTACATTTCGTTCATTGAGTTCCAATGTATCTCTACCTTTTACCGGTACCTGGGCACATCGTGGAACGTCAGTTAATGTGCACAACGTGTCACGGCTCCACACATGGGTGCGTTTCTAGATCACAGACTTCGTTGTAAGATCCGGAACATATCCGTAGAGTATTTTACTCTTATAGTAGTTTTTTCAATTAAGTAAAGTCATTAAGTTAAGTTTTTCACTTTGAATATATAATATAACTA
>BLSH010197533.1:874200-893683 GCA_018402905.1 Glandirana rugosa | reverse complement strand
CTCTAGCACACTACCTATTAGCATTATTTAAAAGTGAATAATTTGTAAAATTATTAAATGGTCCATGTCAATGAATTAAAGATGCTGGATATCCAAAATCACAGATTCTGAAATGTACTGGGTCAAACTGACATCCTTTATGGAACACCTTTACCGCAGCTCTTATGAGAGATCTAGGAGGACCTCCAACTGGCAGAACATGAAACAAAAGCAGAGGGCACATAATCAAGTGTAATATACAAAACTCTTCAAATAAAAAAACACAGCTAAATGGGCACACATAAGATGGAGTAACCCATGCCAATCATCCACAACATTCCAGGAACTCTGTCTTATCTTCCACGTCTTACACACTACAAAGTGCTGTATGCTAAAGGGAGGCAACGCTGCAGTGAGAAACAGAAGCCTCTGAGCACACTCAGAGCTGATGGAAGACAGCTGTGATATCCCAAGAGACATGTCATGGACAGGAGGACTGATTGGGCGTGATAGTGGGTGGTCCCATCTGAAAACTGTTTTTCCCTATGAGAACTTTGAGGAGAGCAGTTGAGGACCTCTGGTGTCTTCCCCCTTTCTCTTCCCTTTCCTTTACCCTTCTCCGCCCTCCCCCTGGCTTCCCCTAACTATGCCTACTTTCTTCTCACCTTTTTCTTTCTCCTCATTATGTTTTCATCAATCTGTGGTGCATGTTTATTAAACTGAGAAGCTTTTCCTCAGTTCTGTTCTTGGCAGTTCTCAGAGGAAGTTTTTCCTCTAAAAACGAGATATGTGACAATCACCGGCCTACACCCCCATAAAAAACTCTATCTACTCTTATTCGGCTCATATTACTCCCCGATGACACCGCTCCCACCCCACCAGCAGAAAACTTTGCAAAATCACCTACCGTGGCTTACGATGTGCTATATGGTAGCTAGAAGAACCATACTCAGACAATGGATTCAACCCTCTCCCCCCTCTATAAGCTCACTCCACCAAGAACTAAGGACCCTAATGGGTAAAGAACGCTTGGACCTATCACTTCAACAAAAGGATCCCTCTCCTACGCTTCGAAACAAAATCCTCCAATATCACGACAAGTGGGACCGATATATAGAATCCTTCCCATCGAGAAAACCTCTCTCACCGATGCCACTAACTCATTCTCACCTCCTATTATCTTCATAACGATCTAACTGTGCAGGGACTATAACTTCAATCTGCAATGAATAGTCTTTGGACTCAAGTTATCCCTTTGAACCTGGAGCGCCTATCTCAAATCTGAGACAATTGCAACTGATGGTCGAACTGTTCTTGGACTCCCCCTCTCCACCCTCACCCCTCCAACCCCCCCTTCTTCATCCACTTATACCCTACCCCCCCTCCTTCCCCACTTAGTGGATGGTAACTGACGCAATTTACCACACTTGTACCCTGGCAGTTAACCCTGTTACCCCATTGAGTTATTTCAACTGTTACTTATTGTACCTGTTGTCTTTACATGCTATGTAATGAGAAAAACATTCAATAAATATTATTTAAAAAAAAAACAAAAAAAAAACGAGATATGTAAAGAGGGAGGTCGACTGCCTGTAATCTCGTGAGATATTGTGAGATTACAGTGCTGCCGAGTTTAAAAAGTGAAACCAAAGATAAAAAGAACATGTAATTGCTTGCATATACACATGGTAGCTAACTAATATATATATTTCTATCTCTCCCTCCCTCTCAAACTGGCTGTTTGTAACAGAATGGTTGTGTGCTGTGGTGAGAAGCCGAGAACCTCATCATCTCAGCTACATAAACTGGCACACACCATCCTGAGCATCACAGCTTTTCTCTGTTTCATAAACGGACACCTGTGCTTTTTTTTCACTTGTGAAGATTGATAAGTACCCTTTTATTGGGTGAATATATGCTTGGTAGCTTAATGGATATTACTTCAACATAAGGAATTGGTAAAACATGTTATTCTTACCTGCTTTGTGCAGCAGTTTTGCATGGAGCAGTCCCGATCCTCCTCTTCTGGGGTCCCCCGCCGGAACTTCTGGCCCACTGCTGTCTCAGCCAGTGAGTAGGGAGAGACCCAGGAGAGCTGAGACTCCCATGCACAATGCTGGAGAAAGATCAGGCTCAGGTAAATAATAGGGGATGCTGGGGGGCTGCTGCAAAGAGAAGGTTTGTACCTCCATGCATAGAATGCATGAAGGTAAAAAACCTTGACCCTTTAGAACCACTTTCTATGTCCTGCAAATAAACCAGTCACACACAAGTCCTGTATTATACTTTATTGTATTTTCTTTATTGTATGCCAAAACTTTACTACTTTACATTAATACATGAATCTCTGTATATGTGTTAAGGTTTACTGATAAAAAGATCAATAAAAAATCATTTGAAGTGAAAAGAAAAAATTACTATGAAGGACAAGTATTTGGACTAGAAAATCCAAGCAGAGCTGCATTAGACCCTAGGCAAAAATTAAAGTGGGGCCCTGTATGTTGAAATTCTACACCGTATGTAAAGGATGCCCTTACAGAAGGAACAAGGGATATAAAAAGTGAAATATAAAACATTGCTTCATTCGTGTTTACCATCTATTATATAACTTTGAAAAGAATATAATGTATGTTTATGATGTGAATAAAATCCAAGCAGTCAGTTGCTGGAACAGTAAATATGAGTGTGTTTTTAGGGGTGCTGTAATAGTCGTAATTCTTTCAGCTTCTACATGCCAGCAGCATAACAACCTCTCCAAAGCAACAGTATAACACTTCCCACAATAAGCAGTGAAAAAAACAGATATGTCAACTAGAAACCTTATTATGATGGATGAAATGAAAGTGGTGTGATTTGCAGAAAGTGGTAATAAGCATTTGGAGGCATATGCTGTCCCATCTCCCATTTCTCTCTATTCATCTACTAAGTGTACAATATTACTTGCAGATGCTTTGGTCCTTCAGACTAGCCATGGAGATATACATCATTTTCTAGAGGATTTCCCTGAAGAAGAAGCTCTGTCAAATTTCCCTGCCTCTCTTCCTTTTTCCAGTCTTTAAAGTACAGTGCTGCCCCATTTTTTACTATCATTCTAGCACCTTCTGCCCCCAACATTTACATGGCTGCGACCTCGTGGGAAGAGGGTAGAGGCCCAGTATGCCCTCTGCTCAGCCTGCTGCAAAACACCTGTGGCCATACGTGCTGCATATTTAATCAAACTCTAAAGGGTCAGCAGCTCATTCCAATACAACTGTAGTTCATCACCACATATAAAAAAAGTATTCCCTGTGATATGTTTCGGCTAATCCTGTCCTTAGCCATACCAAACAGTGACATCTCCATCCTTTCCTATATAGCTCTCCCCAAACCTGGGATAACTGGACACAGAAAAACATGGACCAGAGTAAACACATACATATTTGTCACAATTGATGTTATTAGTCTAGAAGTTCTTTCCAAGAAAGTGTAAAAAATGTATATGTCAAGTTGCCCACTAACAAAAAGGCTGCATGAAGAAGAAGGGTCGCTATTTTTTGGAATCTCTTTTGGAATAAAGCCAGCTGGAAAGTGATCTTGAGTGATGCTCGGTGGCTTAATCCTACATCTCAGTCTCATGTATGATGGAAGAGGAAAGGGCACACTCATGGTTAGCTTACCTTTTTGTACTAATGAAATTGTAATAAAGCTTACCTTTATACACTATACCGTGTTTTTTCCCATAGCTCATCTTGAATTGTAAAAACCTCTTGAGGGACTCTATCCAGGGCTGTCTTTAATATGGTTTGGACTCTGGGCAAACATTTTCTTGGTGCCCCCCAATGCAATTTTGCTCTTCACCCTCAATCAGAGACAATCTGTGCAGCGGTGGGGGCAGTAACAAGCAGCAGCTGACAGTAACGGGGGGGGGAATCTGCCCCCACCACTGCACCAGTCAACCCCAATTATGACCCAAACCTACAGTATTTTTATTTGTAAATACGGCTTTAGGCCTGGTTCATGTATGTGGGTTGGAGGTCTGCATTGCACAGGCACAGCAGCCCATTTATTTGAATGGGCTGCCATGCCTGCACTTCCCACAGAAAAAAGGTGCATGCTGCATTTTAAAAATGCAGTGGTTTTGAAATCCATTCTGCTTTTGCACCATGCAACCCACCTGCAGTTCCTGCACACACAAATACACCGTGTTTTTAAAAGCGTGGCTCACGCATCTAAAAATGCAGCAAGTTTGCCAGTGCAGGAACTGTAGGGTAAATTGCATGGTGCAAAAGCAGAATGGATTTCAAAACCACTGCATTTTTAAAATGAAGCATGCACCTTTTTTCTGCTGGAAGCGCAGGCATGGCAGCCCATTTAAATAAATGGTCTGCTGTACCTGTGCAAACACGCAAACATGTAAACGAGGCCAGCATCAGCATGCATGGCATGGCATGGGCCAGGCCATGGTGTGGTCTGGTGGCCTGGCCCATACCATGCAGCATGCACACTGCTCTGTAATAAATAGCCGCACAAACTGGACTGGTCAGGGACAGGTACACAGCCACAGGTTTTAACACATATATGGGCACAGGGGAGGAGAAAGACCTACCTGGTCTTCCTCCTGGCCAGCTCAGCACCAATCAGCAGGCGCCGGCTCAGTCACAGGCAGTGCTGTGTAGTCTGTCTAGGCAGCCAGCACACACTCGCTCCTCTCTGACATCAGCGGCTGCTCTCCTATGTGACGGCGGTTCCCCGGTCTCCGACCCATCACCCGGTAGGCAGCACGCATAGCAAGGGGCGGGGTCAGGGCGTCAGTGGAGCTCAAGACCCCGCCCCTCTTCTCAAGGCCCCATACTGCGTGCTGATGCCAATGACAGCTGTCTGTGTGTGTCAGACTGGCGCCGTGGACAGATGGTGGATGCAGCGCCGATGTGGGTCCACGGCCGCCGAATCCGATGGAGGTCCTGATTTATCATTTACAGGCAGCGCGCACGGGCTTAAGGGGCAGCTGTCCCTTTTGACCTGCGGTAAAGACAGCCCTGACTCTATCCCTCAGCATTTTTGTCTGTTCTTGTCATTTGTTTCTATGTGGTGACATTCATCCTATTTTGGGTGAGTCTGATTAAAGTTGCCCACTACCCCAGTATTTTCAAGTGCATAATTCTATGAGACCATCAGAAGGCTAGAATTGGCTTGTTGCTTGTAAGACTGGGGGAGTGGACTGATTTCTTCAATCTTTAGTTACCTACCTCCAGTACTTCCAGTACTTTTTCAACTGGTACATTCTTAATTGTTATTTGACAGATCTTCAGACATTTCTGGTGAATTCTGTGTACTTTTTGCTTTCCCACAATATTTTTGATTTTTACAGTGGTTTCTACCCAATTGCAATTCTCTAGAAAAAAAAAACACCTGCACACAATAAAACCATAATATAATAACACAGCCCAAAATATAAATACAGGATGGGTCATTTATATGGATACACCTTAATAAAATGGGAATGGTTGGTGATATTAACTTCCTGTTTGTGGCACATTAGTATATGTGAAGGGGGAAACTTTTCAAGATGGGTGGTGACCATGGCGGCCATTTTGAAGTTGGCCATTTTGAATCCAACTTTTGTTTTTTCAATAGGAAGAGGGTCATGTGACACATCAAACTTATTGGGAATTTCACAATTTGTAGCAGGCCGGTGGGTAGCGTGTAACAAATGTAGTCTTCCTTACCTTTTTTGTTTAAGTTACGCTTAATTACATCACTCATGCATAGTGAAAACTGTATGGCTGCTTAACTACTAGGGTCAAGGGTCCTTTACTAGCACTATATAAAATAGAGGAACTAACAAATCCTTTCGCTGGAGTCCTAAGAAGATGAACTCACTTTCAAATATCTTAACGCTTATTAGAGGTTCACAATCTGTATTAGTAGCCCAAGTGGGAGAGTGCGAGGAGTCTTATTTCCGCACATGTTGGACAAGCAGCTATGTAATCTGAAATGTCCTCCTTCGACCCTGGTGGCCAAACATGGAGCTCTAAAGTTTTTGAAGTGATTGTGACATCAGGGCGGCCAGACAACACCCCATCATGAGCCCAAAGGGCATAACCAGGTACTCATAATGTCCATTGCAGATATTGAATGGCATCTTCCACTCATCGCCCTCCTTTATGCGGATCAGGTTATAGGCCCCACCCAGGTCTAATTTAGTGAAGACTATGGCTCCTTTAAGGACATCAAGCAATTTGAGGTTAAGGGGCAGAGAATAAGAGTCCTTTATGGTGACTTGGTTTAACCCTCAATTGTCAATACATGGATGAAGTCCACCATCTTTATTTTCAACAAAAAAGAATCCAGCCCCTACTGGAGAAGAAGAGGGATGGATGAAACCTCTGTGTAAGTTATCGTGAATGTATTGTTCCAAAGATTTTTGTTCTGGCTGTGACAACACATATGTCTTTCCCTGTTGAAGAGGTGGCCCCGGGATCAGGTTAATAGCACATTCGAAAGCTCAGTGTTGGGGTAGAACCTCTGCTTTCTTTTTGCAAAAGACCATGGTATTTCTGTGGAAAGGTTGGTAGTACAGACATGGAAGCTAACAAGCTGCTAGGTGGTCTTTTTAAAAGGAGTATGCAATGGTGGTGACAGTATGTGCCCCATTAGGTTTATTCTCCATTAAGCCAGTCAAACAAAGGGTTGCGTAGTTGCAACCATGGAACCCCAAGGATTACAGGCAGGAATGGTGAATGTATAAAAGATAGGATAATTTCCTCCTAATGGAGGGCACCAAACTGTAGGGTGACTGTGGTGGTCTCAAATTCCACAATACATTTACCGAAAAGTTGCCCATTCACAGTGGTGACTTTCAAAGGTCTAGGTTTGGGAACTAAAGGAAAATTGTTGTTCTTGGTAAATGTCTGATCCAGGAAGATACCCGCTGCTCCAGAATCCACAAAAGCCACACAGGACACAGGCTTTGAGGCAAGATGGAAGGTTACAGGAACCATGAGCTTGGTCTTAGAGGAAGGATTTGTAAGGTCTAACCCGGCTCCTCCAACATGGGTTAGACTTTCTCTTTTTACTGGACAGTTTGGGCAAGCGGACAACATGTGTCCATTCAGTCCACAATAAAAACATAGGTCCAGAAAGCGTGCCTTCTCTGTTTCAGTCAGGTAAAGATGGCTGATGCCCATGGGCTCTGCAGGTGTCATAGACTCAGCAAAAGTTTCAGGTCTGGAGTCAGGTGTGCGTTTGGAAGTTTGGAGCCAACCAATACAATGGCCGATGTAGCCTGCAAGTCTGTGTCTTCTCCTGGCCCCTTTCATGATAGCGGACATGCAGACGGACACACAGCTCAATTAACTTTTCAGGATCATCTGGAAGATCCCTATACACCAGTTCATCCTTGATGTGATCAGTAAGCCCTTTGCAAAAGGCTGCACGAAGAGCACCAGCATGCCAGTTTGTCTCAGCAACCAGTATACAAAACTCAACAGCATATTGAGCAACAGTTCTGGTTCCTTGCTGTATATCCAAGAGTGATCAACCAGCAACTGAATCCCTGCCAGGCTTATAAAAAAACAGTCTGAAGTGATAACTCATCCACATTTTGCAGCAAAGGATCATTGCGTTCCAGGTAAGGAGAGACTCGTGCCAGTGCCTCCCCTTTTAACAATGAGATGACAAAGGTCACCTTGGCAGAAGATGTGCTGAATGTTTAGGGCTATTGTGGAAGTGCAGGTGGCAAATGTTCAGAATGCCTCTGCAGTTCTCAGTATCACCTCCAAATTTTTCAGGCAGAGGAAGCTTGGGAGATACTGAAGAGATGGCTTGGACTGGAGCAGGAGTCTGCACTGGTTCGGAGGATGCTGGCAGGATGGATTTAATCATAGCAGAGAGTTCATCAAGTTTAACATCCAGAGAAATAAGATGCACATCATGATTATCCAGCAAATGTCCCTGATGCATAATAGCCTTAGCCACCTCAGCTGGGTCCACTGGCATTGTGACCCGTTTGCTATGTAAGGTATGTTTAGTCCACAGTGGAGCTTTGCCTAAGGGTTGAGGAGTTAGTATAGTCAGGCAGGCCGGGTCATCAACGAGTCTTGGCAGCAAGGTACAGAGTCAGAATCCAGAAGCATAGTCAAGGACAGGCAGGGTAATACACAAGCTGGTAGAGTAGTACAGAATCGTCAGGCAAATAAAGTAATCCAGGAAATAGGCAGATGGAGTCCAGAAGTTTAGTAACTCAGCAGTATGTCACACAACTAGGGAAACAGATCAGACAAATGGGCATAGTCCACAGGAAGTGCTGCAATTTAAGCTGATCTGATTGTGGATTGATTGCAGCTGGAAGGCAGGTGGGGCTAGAGAGTACTAGGAGCATAGGAACTATGGAAGGTGTATACTGCATGACTCGTGTTCCCCAGTGTTAGTGGAAACAGAGCCAGCAGGACCCAGGTTCAATCCCAGGCATGTGACAGTAACTGTTTTTTGCTCTAGGCAACATCCGGTTACTTGCTAACTATTTACAGGCTGCATCTTCAGGGACTTTCATGTCCAATGAGCCATTCTCAACTGATTTTTCCACTGTGACGTAACAGCTGGCAGACATCCCTAAGGATTTGCAGAGAGATGAGTGTTAGAAGTTTAGTCTCTGTCTTCACAGGAGCTACCTTTCCTGACCACCGTTCTGGTTGGATGAGGGGAAGTGGAGGAGGCATGGTACAAGGAAGCAGTCTCCTCAGAGGCAAACATAACTTTTGACGAGGAGGCCTCTTGTGTCTCTCCGTTTCAATGGTCCATAGTAAGCTTCCTCACAAAGGTGCTTGGTAAAAACTTAAAACTGTTGTTGTTATGGATTATGGTTAATGAACATCTTACGGCTATTTTAAACTATAAACTGGTTTTCTTTGAGAAAATCTGGGACCCTTGGATTAAATACCTTTTTGAAGCCTCCAGAGTTCTCTCATACAGTTCACATTTGGATAGGATGGGTTGTACTCTCTTTCCCCCTTCTTCTTAACTTTTCTTTTTCTTTCCTATTTTTCCTCTCTGCCTTGGTCAGTTCTTCCGACTTTCTGACCGTTAGAGTGTTCGTATACAGAACGCACATAGCTACTTGTTCAAGTATTAACCACTTAGCGACTGGCCCATGGTAGCTTTACTGTTGCAGGACAGCTGCTATTGCACAGAATCACGTATATATATATATATATATATATGTGATTCTGCATTTACGTGCCCATCCAGCTGTCACAGCACATGCCAATCACCGGTGTGCCCGCCATTGATTGCTGGCCAGCACCCGGCAGTTGGCTCTTGGTCTCACATAACACAGCTTCCTGCTAAGCAGGGAATGAAAACAACTAGATTCACAGTAAAAACAGCACACAGTACACATACAAACACACGTTAGGCACATACACTATATTGTCAAAAGTATTGGGATGCCTGCCTTTACATGCACATGAACTTTAATGGCTTCAATAGCTTAGAGATCAATGTTGAGTTGGCCCACCCTTTGCAACTGTAGCAGCTTAAACTCTAATGGGACGCTGTCCACAAGGTTTAGGAGTGTATATATGGGAATATTTGACCATTCTTCCAGAAGCACATTTGTGAGGTCAGGCACTGATGTTGGACGAGAAGGCCTGGCTCACAGTCTCCACTCTAATTCATCCCAAAGGTATCAGGTTGAGGTCAAGACTCTGTGCAGGCCAGTCAAGTTCCTCCACCCAAACTCGCTCATCCATGTCTTTATGGACCTTGCTTTGTGTGCAGTCATGTTGGAACAGGAAAGGGGCCATCCCCAAACTGTTCCCACAAATATGGGAGCATGGAATTGTCTAAAATGTCTTTGTATGCTAACGCCTTAAGTGTCCCCTTCACTGGACTGGACTGAATTTTATTGTAAAAGAACATAATACGTAAGCATTTAAAAAAAAAAAAAAAATAGTAAAATAAAAAAATGATGTTACGCTGAGTAAATAGATACCAAACATGTCACGTTTTAAAAGTGTGCACGCCTGTGTAATGCCAACAAATGACATACATTTTACTATTCATGGGTAATGCTTTAAAAGTCATTGCGCACGAGCAAGGGAGGATGGGGGCACTTTAAAAATGTTTTTTTTTTTAATTATTATTTATTTTCATTTTTTTAACACTGTTGCTTTTTTTTTTTGATCGCTTTTATTGCTGTCACAAGAAATGTAAACATCTTTGTGACAGCAATAGGTATGTAACAGGTACTCTTTATGGAGAGATCTGGGGTCTATAAGACCCCAAAACCCTCCTCTGCACTTAAAAGCATTCAAAACACCATGATCTGTGTTTTTGAATGCTTCAGATTTTAAAAAATGGGGCAGATTGTTTCCGAGTACACCAGAAGTGAAGTCAAATAATCGCTTCCAGTTTGCTATTACGAACAGCCGATCCTCACTTAGCTTGGCTGTCCGGCTCACCAGCAGATGTGCAGGCTGGTCACTCAGGTGGGACGGGAGAGCCCAAGAGTACTGTGAAAGGTAGTGGGAGGGTAGGCGTCCCCTCCTGCTGCTTGTATTAGCAATTGAGCGCTAGTCGGCATGTACAATGGTGGTGGTACGCCTGGAATGTAGCATGAATGAATCATCAACTGCCACTCCTGGAAATGTGCCTGTGGTAGATCAGATGATTGCAGGGTGGATTTGATTTAAATCAAGTCGATTTAAATCACAATTTAAATCATAATTTAAATCACTAGTAAAAAGGCTTGATTTAAAGCATAATTTTTAAAGAGCAACTGTCATCTCTGTCCTGCAGTGGCTCCTCCTCTGACCCGCTGTTGACTCACCGACAGTCCCATTCACTTTGATGGGATGGCTGGTGATGCGGCAGTGACACAACAATGTGAGGAATGTGGCGGCAGCAGGTGAGTGGATAACCGCTAACAGGTTCTGCCATGATGGATCTGAAATGACAGGTGCTCTTTAAATGTAAGGACTCATTCTTGCTGGTAGTTAGAATCTTTTATATTTGCAAACAAAATGAACGTTTCCGATTTAGAATAATAAGCTGTCAGGTTAGTAAAACAGCAATATCAGAACCCATTCAATCATACAGTTTGTAGTGTACATGGCTCAATGGATGGGGGGTGAACAAACTAGTTCATATGCAACTCATCCTCATCCTAGCTCCTGCAATAGGCTCAAAGGGAAAGGGGTGACCCCTAGATGCTGCACATCTGAAGTATCCTATAAAGGTGGATGGAGTGGCAACTTCAGCCTGGACTCTGACCAGGCCACACCATGGCTGGTCGGAGTCCAGGCTGAGTTTTACACTCCATCCACCTCTACAGGATACCTCAGATGTGCAGCATCCTGGGGTCACCCCAACTGACTTGGCGGGATTTAACAAACAATAAATAAATACTTGGGGAAAGGTGGTAGTAGACCAAGGGGGCTCCAGATTTTACTTTGGAACGGCCTTTATATTTTTTGTAGTATTTTTAGTAATGAGTCTTCTGCAGAGCCTACAGTTTTTTCTTTTTTCAGCCATGGAGGACTAGCAAAGTTCATTATTTTTCTCTTTTGGGGTGAGAAAGGAGTAGTAATCATTTTGAATGATAAAGTATACATTATCTTGACAGACAGATATTGCAACGTTTTGTAGATTTTTTTCAGGAGTTGGAAGTACATAAAACAGGCTACTCATAATATAACATCACTGCATGGTAAAGGTCAGGTTGGTTTGTGTAATACAATTTTGTTAATGTCATATTAGGGCAGTTAAAAGTTCAAGTCAAGCGGGCTGATAGCCATGCCTTCTATAAAATCTTATTCTTGTCTATAATTTCATTATGTTTAAAAGCGTCAGAGGAAAATCAATGAAAATAGCCCTGACAAAGATTTATTCATTAGCAAGAAGTTGACCTTAAAATTCTCCAGGATGGAACATGAAGAATTACATATTAACTGCTGAGCACATCAACTCCGTTGTTAACTTTCATCAGGTTCTCATTTCTTACAAAGTGTCATCACTAAGACATATGCAACTCTTGACATACGCTCCTCTGCTGACCTTCTTTACTCAACATATTGTTGACATAAGGTGAATAAAAACATCTTGATTTTTTAGTTATATATTTTTATATTGTATTATTACTTTTAGTTGATCAATGTAAAGAAAAAAACATATAGCAACATTCCAAAACCAGCATGCATAAAATTAATTTAAATGTCCATCAAACAAAAAAGTTACAGTTTGGACATTTCAATAAACTTTATGTATGCTGCAAACCCCAGTTTTGGAATCTTTCTACAGTGCGCCTGGAAGGCAGGGCCCTGGTTGTGTGCATCAAATGTAATAGTTACAGGTGTGTCTACCCTTCTTGTATATGTGTGTATGTATATATCTATATAGTATATGTAGCATAAGGCTACTTTCACACTGAGGCGTTTGAAAAACGTGTGCAAAACATCAAGCGTTATTACCGCGTTTTTGCCGCGTTTTTCCCGTGTTATCGCTATAATTAGCGCTAAAGCCCAGGCGTTTTTCAAGCGCTTTTCAAGTGCTTTTGAAGCGCTAGCATTAAATAAATAGCACATTCCCCTACATTACATCCTGTTTACTTCCTGGTATTTTGACTTTTCCACAACCTCTGGGCGTTTTGCTGGCGATTTTAACGCGCTTTTAAAGCGTTTTACATTCATTTCAATGTATATGGGCGTTTTTAATGCGCTATTTTTAGCGCTCAGAATAAGCACAATAAATCATGCTTGCAGGACTTTTTTAAACGCGGCACCAGCGTGACGCCCCAATGTGAATAGGTACATTGGAATTAATGGGCAGCGTTTTAGAAGCGTTTTGGAAGCGCTATTTTAGCACAAAAACGCTAGGAAAGCGCCTCAGTGTGAAAGGGGCCTTAGTGTACATGTATGAGTAGTATTAACATTACTTTATTCATATTCAAATACATCTAGTTATAGTATTGTATATATTATGATCATATCACTGTATGAAGTTTTATATACTGTATATTATCATTGTTTTAGGCCTCATGCACATAGGACGTTACAAAAAAAAAACATTCTAAAAACTTCAGTAGCTTTGTAGTGAGTTTTCCAGCCCTTTTTAGCGTTATTGCGCTAGCATTTTTGAGCGTTTTTCCCACGTTAGCATTTTTTTTTTTCAATGCATCAAAAAAGTCCGAAAACGTTGGTGAACCAAGTTTTTGGGTGTTTTGGGGCGTTTTTGAGCATTTGAGCATTTTTACAGCTGAAAAAACGTCTCTCAGAACCCTCTGGTCTTGGGTTTTATTTTACAGCTCGAAAACGCCCCAGCCGAAAACAGTTGATAACTGCCTATGTGTGCATGAGCGCATAGGATAACATGATGGGGAGTTTATGGACTGTAGGAAAAAACGTCTGAAGCTAAAAACAGCTGCTGTAAAAACGTCCAAAAAAGGCCTGTGTGCATGAGGCCTTATTGTCATATTTTCCAGTTATTTTATTTCACTATAATTGTACATTTGTTTTGTTAGCTAGTAGCTATTGGCATTTAACTGTACTTGTTTTGTAAGCTAAAGAAATGGATTGGATAAGGTACATATACACAGATGTATGTTTGAAAAATATAGTATAGTAAATGTCTAGGTCAACTTTTTTTTTTATGTTGAAGAAGGGAAGAACCTCTTTTCACATAATTTAAAGATATTCCCTTGCTTCTTGTTCTGGTGACTTTTGTTATTTGGGACAGAAGGTGGGGGGGAAATTAACACAGGCAACAAATCAAAAACACTTTTTAAATAGTTTAGAGAAGGATTTATTTCTTATCTGTGACCCAGTGGGAAATTTCATATTTGGTTCTGTCCCAATACAGGCAGTCCCCGGGTTACAAACAAGATAGGGTCTACAGGTTTGTTCTTAAGTTGAATTTGTTTGTAAGTCAGAACAGGTAAATTTTTTAAGTGTAGCTCCAGCCAAAAAAACTAGTTTAAGCTTTTTGGATAGCATAGGGAAGGGTTAATCTTCTGTTCAGAAGATTTCACCTCACTTCCTGTCTCAATGATAATTGGATTTTGAAAATTTTGGGTTGTTGTGGAAACAAGGATTGGTGATAAAGCATCAGTGGAGACTCCTTTTACCCATAATAACTCTTACAGGAGTGAATTTCTCTTCCTAGGGGTAAATTTGCTCTCACTTCCTGTTGTCTACCTCCGTTTGTAAGTAGGAGTCATTTGTAAGTCGGATGTTTGTAACTAGGGGGCCGCCTGTAACTGTTGCCATATGGGACATGGTGGGAATCAATGTCTTCCCATTTGGGACACACATTAATAAATCTGAAAATCATGTTACACTTATACACCACCTATAATGCGTTGGGGGGGGGGTAAGCAACACGGGGGGAAGCCCAGGCACAGGGGGAATCGACACCGCTCAGAGTGATTAGGGTGTGCCCAGGCACACCTGGCACACCCTGTGCTTATGCCTATGCACTAGAGCTGCACGATTCTGGCCAAAATGAGAATCACGATTTTTTTGCTTAGAATAAAGATCAGGATTCTCTTGTGATTCTCGCGGCATAACATCTCACATATACAAAAGGATTGGGCTAACAGCAGTGCTTCGTTTTTTTGAAAGTGTAATTTTTCCCAAAAAATTGCGTTTGAAAGACCGCTGCGCAAAAACCGTGTGACCTAAAATATTTCAACAACTGCCATCTTATTCTCTAGGGCCTCTGCTAAAAAATATATAATGTTTGGGGGTTCTAAGTAATTTTATAGCAGAAAATACTGGATTTTTACTTGTAAGCAACAAATGTCAGAAAAGATTTAGTCTTTAAATGGTTAAACTGAACTCTTCTATACTTGGGAATTCAACCCTTTGATCATTTGAAACATAGTATCTTTATGCTTGTTTTATCAACAGTGACCTCATGCTTGGCTCTCTGCCCAAACTTGGCAGTCTGCCCAGATAGTAGAGACTCAAGTCGCTCTGACTTAGAAAAAGATTCCTGGGGGGAGACTTCAGGCGACTTGCATTGACTTCTATATTACAGTTAAGTCACTCTGAGTCTCCCCCCGCAAGTCGGACTCCATTAACTGCACTAAAAATCGTGGTAATAGGTGATGGAGATCGCAGGGGGGGAGGGGGGGTGAATCGAGATTGTGATTTTAATATGATTAATTGTGCAGCTCTACTATGCACCTATTTACTTTATATACATTATGACCATTAAAATGTACAGTATGTATTTTACTGTGTTTCTCACTTTTCTCTCTTTGAGGGAGTTTGTTTGCTTTTATTATAGTATAACAGTCTTGAACATAAGAAATCTGCATTTATTTCAGCCTATCTATGTAAAAGTAGACTGTATGGAGACAGAGGTGACATCATAGACATTTCACATTAAAGAGACTAAGAACTACACTGTCTCATGGTTATCTAACCCAAATTGTTACCATATCTGTTAAATGTTGCAATTGAAGGTTTCACACAATTTTCTATGGCTTATGACATTTATTTGTGATTTAAGACAGGGGTTATTTTATTTTCTAAATCAGTTGGGAGAGGGTAGAGTATTTACTAAGCCAAATACTAGGCAGTTCAGAAATGTTTTCAACACTGCATCCCTTGGGGTGGTTTATATGGGCTGTGGGTTCATTAACACATCAACGCAGTTTTGCAACATCTTTTGTGACATGTGACTTCCTAAATTGTTCTTTCATGTAGACATCAACATCTTTTTATTATTATATAAAATATATGTTAATTAAATTAAATGCAGCATGTATGTGTAGTAGCTTTACATTCTTTTAAGTGAAATGTTTTAGTTGGTAGTGAATTTTAAAATTGTGTCCACTGAAGGCAATTTTGTTATTTCTCCTAAATCAGTTTCACAGACTGTTTTGTCTGATTTAGTTTGCCTTTCTATTTTTGTAAAGTGAAAACAGATTTTTTGCTAAACCAAATTAATCTGATTTTATTTCTAAAAAAAGGATACAAAATTATGCAATAATGTCTTATACAGAAGAAGCATTGTCACTGTAGATGGTGCACACCAGAATCTGCGTGCAATATAGCCTTATGAGAGACTATGTATGATAAAGCAATTGGTACAAGAGGCTAGTGTAAAGCTGGCCATAGTCAGTTTTTTTTTTCTTTCAGCTGGCCCCTTCACTTGGGCTTTCCATGCATAGGGTCTGGTTTTGCTCAGCGGAGATCGCTCTGCTGATCCCCGCTGAGCCGACAGATGACAGATCCGTCTCCTCTCACTGAGTGGAGATGGAACTGTCAGAGTGCCGCTCTCCTCTATGGAGATCGGATGAAAATGGACTAGTTGTCCGTTTTCATCTGATCTGCTCTGATCTAATTCTAGAGATGGATGGAAAACAGGGTTTCCATCCATCTGTATTTCACAGACAGGATCGGATCTGAGAGCGGCGGATGTCAGTGAACATGTCTCCGCTGATATCTGCCGCTCCATAGGGCTGCATGGAGCGTCTGTTCAGGTCCGCCTGTAAAAGGGACAAGTGGACCTGAACCGAAAGCCTGTTTGAAAGGTAAATGAAAAAAAAAATCCTTCATCTACAAAAAAGAGGTAGATGGAGGAATCTCCCTGCTGTGTCAAAATATACCGAACAATGCCTGTAGCCAACATTCTCATTTGATTGACTTCTGTCAAGTTCAGCCAGACCTTGCTAAACTGGTCAAATTTTGATCAATGTGTGGCCAAGCAATATTCTACTTCTCTTGATTCTGCAGCTTTGTGGAAAGGGCAGTAGGCTCTTGTTCACCACAACTGTTACCTTTTAAAGCCACTCCCATTGTAAGGCATGAGTTGGCTATGCATACTTTTTGCCACAGTGTGCTCAGCAAACTTCTCCTTTTTATCCTCCTGGGTGCCCTATGTCTTTCACAATCCTACCCAACACTCCAACTGCAGGTGTCCTCTGCAGTTTAATTAAAACAAGTGTATCTTTTAGCAAAATAAAAAGTGACATATATTTTTCACTTCATATAACAGGCCAAGCTGACCAGCATATGTACAATTTACAAGTTTTGGAAAAAACATATAATCCTGCCGTTGGTGCTTACAATGGTCAGCATTTTTTTCATATTTGAGCAACCAGCAACTGGACTTTTCTTTTATCACCATGTTAGTTTTCCATTTTAACCAAATAGCAGTACATCAGTTCTTACAGGAACATCAATCATCCTTCACTTGCATACAGAAGGAAAGAATGCTGCGAAGAATGCCTGATTAGTTATATGGTGTAACACAATGCAGCTGACAATTTTAGGAACCACACATTTTATGGGGACACAGAGCAATTTTGTACTTAAAAAAAAGAACAGTGTGTTCACAAATTACATCTAAAAGGCTTTGAGCTTCACCATGTAAAACAACATTTGCCCTATCCAAGGAACATTGTTTCTTCAATTTTATAAACGAAAACAATCTGCTTTAGAGGAACATTGTACTGGTATAAATAGTGGATACTGCCATGGCTGACCTTCCAAAAATACTAGTTGTCTGGCTGTTTCTAGTCTAAATAGTTTCTGAGTCACTGAACTGGAACCAATAGGCAACTAGTAAAGTCAAAGCTAATGGTCCTTTTACACGGACTCCACTTTGCTCAGCAGGGATCGATCTGCTGATCCCCACTGAGCAGGCGGATGACAAGTGTGTCTCTTCTCACTGTGCGGAGATGGACCTGCCAAAGCCCCGCTCTCCCCTATGGAGATCTGATGAAAATGGATCGCCTGTCCGTCTTCACCCGATCCTATCCAATCCGATTCTCCAGACGGATGGAAAATAGGGTTTCCATCCGTCGGGATTTCACGGACAGGATCGGATCGGCGGATGTCCTCGGACATGTCACCGCTGACATCCGGTGCTCCATAGGGCTGAATAGAGCGTCCGATCAGGTCCGTTTGAAGGACTGACAGGCAGACCTGATTGAAACGCCCGTGTGAAAGGCTGAAAGTTTGAACACCTGGTCTGAACGCCTGCTTCAGTACCACAATTCGGATAGTACTAAAGTTGTTGGATCAGCATAACAGCCATGCAGGTCAGGTATTTCATTGTTTATCTAAAACAGCTGTGCCACATTTTACACATTTTTTAGTTTGTTTTTATTGTCAGTTTTAACTGCTTTATGCTATGACCTACTGTGACTCAGAATACTTTTTAATAAATAATATATATTTTAGTTCAATATTTATTAAATAGTTTTAAAAAATACAGTACCGAAAAAAAGGAAAAAAGATCAGTGAGACAGCATTTATACAATCAGTTGTTTATTGTTCAGACATGTTGTAGAAAACAGGTAGGCAAACAGTTTTAGGGCTAATTTGCTGCAAAAACACTACTACACTTGCTACAAAACAGGGCGTCAGACAGGCATTAAAGCTCCCTTAATGCCAGTCAAAGCCCATGTCACTAAATAAAATGGTTAGCGTACAGCCCTGTTTACACCTTGCGTTGGCTTGGCTGGGCTTCGGCTTTGCGTCAAAAAATATACCCCATGTAGCTTTAGCCAGGCTAAGCCTCTCCAACGCCTCCATAGAAGTCTATGACAAACCCGTTTGAAGCTACCTTGAAGCACCTGCGGGTTTTCAGAGGCTGTAATTCAGCTTTAGCTTCACTTTGTTTTGGAGAAATTGCAGGTGTGAGATACAGTGGCGGCTGGTGAAGTTTTTGGATGGGGGGGCGCCAGGCCCCGCCCTTCCTTTTGACCCCTCCTACTTATAATAAGCCTCACCCCTTATAGAATCCACCCACTCCGTCCCCTGTATTCCACATATTGTGTCAGGAGTATACAGCTCAGCATCACAGGACACAGTATACAGGTCAGCATCACAGGACACAGTATACAGCTCAGCATCACAGGACACAGTATACAGCTCAGCATCACAGGATACAGTATACTGCTCCAGCATCACAGGGCACAGTATACAGTGAAACAGGTGGGGGCAGTTATGTAGCCAGTGACACAGGTGGGGGCAGTTTGCAGCCAGTGAGACAGGTGGGGGCAGATTGAAGCCAGTGACACAGGTGTGGGCAGTTATGCAGCCAGTGACACAGGTGGGGGCAGTTTGCAGGCAGTGACACAGGTGGGGCAGTTTGCAGCCAGTGACACAGGTGTGGGCAGTTTGCAGCCAGTGACACAGGTGGGGGCAATTATGTAGCCAGTGACACAGGTGGGGCAATTATGCAGCCAGTGACACAGGTGGGGGCAATTATGCAGCCAGTGACACAGGTGGGGGCAGTTTGCAGCCATTGACACAGATGAGGGCAGTTTGAAGCCAGTGATACAGGTGGGGGCAGTTTGCAGCCAGTAACACAGGTGGGGGCAGTTATGTAGCCAGTGACACAAGTGGGGCAGTTAAGTAGCCAGTGACACAAGTGGGGGCAGTTATGCAGCCAGTGACACAGGTGGGGCAGTTATGTAGCCAGTGACACAAGTGGGGGGGTGACCGACGTATTGATGGGGGGTGAACACAGTGACCGATGTATTGACGGGGTGGACACAGTGACCGACGTA
>BLSH010197533.1:855584-872765 GCA_018402905.1 Glandirana rugosa | reverse complement strand
CGGTGACACAGGTGGGGCAGTTTGTAGCCGGTGACACAGGTGGGGGCAGTTTGCAGCCTGTGACACAGGTGGGGGCAGTTTTCAGCCAGTGACACAGGTGGGGCAGTTTGCAGCCAGTGACACAGGTGGGGGCAGTTTGCAACCAGTGACACAGGTGGGGGCAGTTTGCAGCCAGTGACACAGGTGGGGGCAGTTTGCATCCAGTGACACAGGTGGGGGCAGTTTGCAGCCAGTGACACTGGTGGGGCAGTTTTCAGCCAGTGACACAGGAGGGGCAGTTTGCAGCCGGTGACACAGGTGGGGCAGTTTGTAGCCGGTGACACAGGTGGGGGCAGTTTGCAGCCTGTGACACAGGTGGGGGCAGTTTTCAGCCAGTGACACAGGAGGGGCAGTTTGCAGCCAGTGACACAGGTGGGGGCAGTTTGCAGCCAGTGACACAGGTGGGGACAGTTTGCAGCCAGTGACACAGGTGGGGGCAGTTTGCAGCCAGCGAGATAGGTGGGGTACATTGCAGAGTCGTCGCCCCCCCCCGCACTTACCCCATCCAGCAGGCAGGATTATTGCAGAGATTCAGCATGCGAGAGCGTGCTGGAGTCTGCAGAGTTCGGCACACGGAGAGCGGCTGTCCCCCACTTGTCGGTCCCCGGGCGGTCATGGTCTCTGTGGGAGCGGAAGTCACCTCCGCTGCCACAGTGACCTGGCCTCGCATCCAATCACCCTGAGCGGAGGCTCAGGGCAGCCAATCAAGCTATGAGTGTGCGCCTGTTCAGCGCACACTCATAGCTTTTAATGGCCAACCAATAGGCTCACTACTTGGCTGTCAAGTGACAGCCAAGGAGCCGAAAAAAAAAAAAAAAAAGTCAATGTACCAGCGCCACCTGCAGGGGGGCGGGGTTGACTTTTTTTCCTCTTTTGCCAGCGGGGAGGCGGCGCCCCAGCGCCCCTCACACACCAGCCGCCGCTGGTGAGATATCAACAAACACAGGGCATCGGCCAAGCTTCAACAAGGCTTTAAACGTGCATCACTGAAGCCTCGTCGAAGCCTTGTTGAAGCCTTGTTGAAGCCTCACTACAGCCTGTTCGAAGCACCGCCGAAGCCTCAAAAGCACATCATAAAAGCTTGTTGAAACTGTATGGGCTTTAATGAGCGCTGAAGCCGAAGCAAGTGTAAACTAGCCCTAAATGCTCACAAACCTAGAGATTAGGAATTTTCACCTTATATCTTCTTTTTGACATTATTGGCCTCACCTAGGTTTAGTATAGGCCTCATGCACACAGGACTTTTTTTGACTGTTTTACAGCAGCTGTTTTTAGCTGCAGACATTTTTTTCTACAGTCAATAAACCCTCCATCATGTTATCCTATGTGTTCATGCACACATAGGCTGTTATCAGCTGTTTTTAGCAGTGATGTTTTTGAGCTGTAAAATAAACCCAAGACCAGAGGGTTCTGAGAGACGTTTTTCATCTGTAAAAACATTCAAACACTCAAAAACCCTCAAAACGTTGATCCCCAATGTTTTTGGACATTTTAGACCAATTGAAAAAAAAAAAAGCTCTGGCCCTTTTAAAATGCAAAAAAACACAAATAAATGTGCAAAAACTGCGGTAATATAATGCTGGTAAAAGCTGAAAACATCCATGATAAGCTACTGATGTTTTTTGGACGTTTTTTTAAAGTCCTGTGTGCATGAAGCCTAAGAGATTCAGAGCCATTTGATTTTAATATAAAATGCTTCCAAACTCTGACAGGATTATGGATCTGTGAGGCCAATATGACATAGATGTCATTAAGGTCTATGGTGTAAGATTAAGCTCCCATCTTACCACAGTGTATATTTGGACAGTGTTCTAATGGACTCGGGTAAATGCTGCATCAAAAAAAACAACAATAATGGAGAAGAGGGAACAGCCCTGCGTTGTTCTATTTGATATCTGAAATGGTTGGAAAGATAACCAGAGGTGTAAACTTTTGCACCAGGCATAGAATAGAGAGATAGGATTGCTGTATTTTTTTGAATCTATAAATCTGAATTTTTGCAGTATATTCTGTAAGTATCCCCAAAGTACCCTATTGAACACCTCTGCATGTAGAGCAAGGAGCAGAGAATGGTTTTGATCCATGTGCTGGACTAGCTTTAGAAAACAAGCCCTATCAGGAGCCCACCTAATCTTCTTTCACAAGTAGTGTCAGGGGTTATGTGATCCCTAAAGCTGGGATTATAGCATGAAGCTTAATGTCGGTATTCAAGAGAGTGCTAGGATGGAAATAAGCAAGATCAGTTGTAGGTTTAGGTGGCTTGGGATTTGTCACTATAATAGCCTTTAAAGTCTTGGTAAGAAATCTACCCACTAGTATAACCACATTAAAAAAATCAAGCTGTTTCTCTAATGTTTTATATTATTTATTGCTACGTAAATATGTCTGGGAAAGGAAGCTGTTTAATGGCAGTTAGAATTTCAGTTGTCTTGATAGGACTTGGATGATTTAGTACTTGTTCTTCTGTAAGCCGCCATTCTCTGCAGGTGTGGGATGGTGACTATGCCCTTTCAATTTTAGGTTTTACAGTGAAGAGCAAAAATGTCCTAAATTCATTTACATTGCTATACATTTGAGTGCTTTTTTTGGTCACCAAATATGGAATTTTAGTCTTTAAAGTGTATAATCAGTATAACTAAAAGTTATATATATGAGTGCAGCGCTATTTGTAACTAAATAAAGTGCAAATTACAGATGCTAATTAAATACAGTACATACATCCATAAAGTGCAAAATATATCCTCCTTGTAGAAAGACTACATAAATGCAAAGTGATACATTAATAATGTGCAACAAAATTCATTCTTAGAGTTTAGAGTTCATGCAATAGTTCATATAATACAGTCTTGATAGTTTATCCTGCTCTCCTCATCAGTTGAATAAATCATCAAATTTGTGACAGTTGCAGCTACGTGAAACGATAAGCACACAACACCCTGTGCCCGTCACCAGATGTGCCCTCACCTAATGGGCGTTATTAAAATGTCTTCAAATATCCTCCTTTGAGCAGATTAATAGACACCAAGATATCCTCCTCTTCATATATTGCACACCATTTTCTCCTCACTATGTCCGAACCTGTTAACCTCATTCAGAATCTTCACCAAAGGCTCGATAAGGATCATGCAAAATGATATTACACCAACATCGCGTGATTCCGTTTAACATCAGGGTTTATTAAAAACCTTCAATAAAAACACTCACATGCTTATAAGTAAAACACACATATACTCATCAGTGGGATAATACATGTCCCTCCTATCCCTGAGATCTGCAGCTCTCCTGGGTCAGAAACCAGATCCCTCCCTTACTCTCCACCTCTGAGTATAATATCCTCACTCCTCAGAACGCTCACCACACACCGTCCATTGACCTGGTTAGCCCCCCCTACCGGTTTCGTTACCGCTCGTAACTTCGACTGGGAGATCTAACTGGTCCAACGAATGCATTATATACATGCCGCTGCCATGTTTCTGTAGCCCATACAGCACACATGGCGGTCACCATTTTACTATGGATTCCCATTGAAATAAATGGGAAATGCTGTACTCCCCATTTTTCTTGTTTCTAGTTGTTGTTATTCCTATGCTTTGTTTATTAGCTAAAGCAATGGATACCACTCCTATTTAGCTAAAAATACCTCTAGATTATCTTCCCTTATATTGCTACAACATCATAACTTTGCGCAATGCTATGCCCTTTCAAGCTGTTTAATTCAATCATGTATAAACATACGCATCTCCTTATACTGCCATCAAGGGAGATGTAAAATTTGAAGTCACGTGAGGTTTCCCCAGTTGAAGTCATGTGAGGTGACGAAACCGGTAGGAGGGGCTAACCTGGTCGATGGACGTAGTGTGCTGAGGAGTGTTATGACATACAGAGTACAAAGTGTTAAGTTCCAGCGCTAAAGGATCCTCGGGATGGCAAGCGACCATGTGGAAAAAATAGATAAACCGATGTATGCTGCCCTCCTCGGACGGGGAAATCCGAAAAGTACTAGAAAAACAAGAGAAAAAGGAAGGCGCACGCACCTAGTGCATTACCAAAAAATTTAATTTATTCAAACTTGTGCTGAGGAGTGTGTCAACAAAGCTAGAGTTGGAGAGCAAGTGTGGGATCCGGTGTTTGCCCAGGGGAGCTGCAGATCTCCAGGACAGGTGAAGGACCAGCACTAATCTCACTGATGTGTATAGGCGTGTTTTACGTTATGACCATGTGGGTGTTTTTATTGAAGTTTTAAAATAAATGTTGTTTGATTACGCGATGTTGTGGTAATGTCATTTTGCATTGTACCGATCGAGCCTGAAGGGGAAGGATTGGAGCTCTTTTGAGGTTTATGCACATATTTGGAGAAGTGGTGTGGAAAGTCTGGAGAGGAGGATATCTTTAACTTTGCTGAAAGGAGCATATAAAAGGCGTATTATAGATGCCCGTGAGGTGAGGGCACATCTGGTGGCGGGCACAGGGTGCTGTGTGCTTATCTGTTCATCCGGCTGAAGTCTAAGCTGTCACATTAATAATGAAACTGGCACAACTGGATGTCTTTGCATCTTATGTTGAAGTGAATGGCAGACAATGAATATTTGATATAATTGCATGGACTCGTGAATGAATGGACTTTGCACTTTATAAATAGAGATACAGTGGCATGATTGAAGACTGCACATTTGATTTACACATTGTATTCTTATAACTGGATTTGCACTTTATGTATTTATGCACTTTATATATGCTTTAGAAGCGCTGCAATCATATATAACTATATACTATAGATTTTATGGTCATTGGCCCCATGGGTTAATCATTAGGGAGCTATGTTGTCTATCAATGAGCTTCACTTTATAGTTCACTGTCTTTAGTGGGAGAGCATTCATGAAACACTCAGTAATGAATAAGCACTGACGAGTAAAGCGCATTTACTGGCTGCCCTGGAACTGTGTGCTTTTTGTCTAATTATGTGGATGCTCAATAAAGAAGTTTCTTTTTCCACTTTGGAGTGTTGCTACTTCATCCTCCATCTTTAATTGTTGCGGCTGTGGACCGGGCTGGCACCCATTTGGTCTTAGTGCATGTGGATCCTATTGCGGGTTGCTTTGTAGCAGTGTGTACCCTGTGTGCCTTTCTGTGCTAGTAATAAGTAGATGAGAAGCTGACTGCATGGAATGGGGTGCTTTCAGTTTTCATAACCCACCAACGTAGTAAATCTGTTTGTTTTATTTACTTTATGAAGTGAACCCCTTTGTATGTAACAAGCAATTATGTAGGGAATCCCTATCTGTAATAGACAAATGCTCTCTAATGATCTTTGTCACACTTGTACATTTTTTTTCCTCAGCTGTGCAGTTGCTGCTGATGTATCTGCAAACAAGGTCATAGAAATGTAGGTGTCTGGAACTGAGCCCACCTTTCTTGCTGATGCCATAAGCCACCCTTTAATGATAGACATTAATACTCTACAAGATATCCGTAGGCTCTGTCGCTAATAATATCCTGTGTACACTGCAACAGGGATGTGAATATTTGTGCACTAGTTCAGCTTGTATAACTAATTTGTGGACTCTGGAGATTTTTATATTATTCTGTGGGTTCTATCTTTCAGGCTCACCATTTTGTCTTTTAATGAATTAAACTCATCCAATTTCTCAGTGTTAGTATCCGTTCATTATGGACTGTGGTGATTTCTCTATATGTAAATTGTACAGTCTCCCACCTGGTCAGTTTGACCTCGCACATGTGGGATAATATTAGGTAGGTCTGTTGTAAAGAGGTTTTCAGGGATAGTAAGATATCTTTAAGGATACTTTCTGAAGCTGGGACATCAGAGGCAGGGTAGGGGAGTAGTAATTCCCCTGTAGACATTGTGAGAGGAGTCTGTGCAGCCTGCCTGACATGAGGTGTGGGTTTTTTTTTTTACTTACAGGGCCCTTGGAGCTGGGAGAGGCAATAGGGGAAGACATCCCACATATTTTTTTCAGCACCCTGTAAACTAGTATCTCTTGTCTCTCCACACATATTATTTTGGTGTGTATTATCAACAAATAGCCTATTACCTTGATGACTATTCATGCTCCCAACATGCACCAAATAAAATTTATCAGAAAAGTAATCAAGAAAATTTTCCAGGTGTGGGTTGGAAGCATTATAATTTCCGGATATTTTAACACCATCGTTGATAGCAATCTAGTCATTCCCCCTTTTCCGGGACCTCCTTTCCAGATAGGAGTTATATGATGTTTGGTGTTGTCAGAATGCTAGTGAGAAATCAATTACATACTATTTCCCGCTTAACACAATTCCTACTCCCGTCTTGATTTGTTGTCAGATAAGCTGTTGCAGAGAATTTCCGACTCCTCTATCCTAGACATTACTTGGTCTGATCATGCTCCTCTCATAATTCAGATAGAGGAGGGGAATGTGTTTGCAACATCGCAAATTTGGAGATGTAACGAGTCGGTGATTCAAGATCCAGCGTTTCAGAAAGAGGTTATCCAACACCTGGAAGAGTTCTTTCATTTCAATGACCCCCAGGTTACTGGTCACTTTACTAACTGGAACGCTGATAAGGCTTTTGTACGTGGCATCCTTATCAAATCAAATTCCAGGTTAAAATGGACTCTTTTTACCGAAATCCGCTCAGTAGAATTACAAAACCAGTCGAATCTCTCCACTTCATTAGCCTTGAAGTTGTCTAAAAGGAGGGGGAAGATGTTTTATCTTAATGCATTCAATGCATTAAGATAAAGAGCCTTCTGTGTGCAGCAGCTACCCCAGTGCCCCCCTAATACTTACCTGAGCCCCATTTCTATTCAGTGATGTCCATGAGTCCCTCAGCCGTCCGAGACTCTCCCTCCTGATTGGCTGAGATGCATCAGCAGCGCCATTGGCTCCCGCGACTGTCAATCAAAGTCAGTTAGCCGATCGGGAGAGAGAGGGATGGGGTTGAACAGCAGCTGTGTGTCTCAATGGACACACAGAGCTGCAGCTCAGCTCGGGTGCCCCCAGAGCAAGCTGCTATGAAAAGGATGATCCAGATTGCTCTGTGCAAATTCACTGCACAGTGCAGGTAAGTATAACATGTTTGTTATATATATATACTTTTTTTTAAAAAGGAGACTTTACAATCACTTAAACTGTTATACCCTTAAAGAACTGTTTTGTACGCAACACGAACAATATATGTGAAAACTAAAATTAAATTACTATGCAAACAATAACAAGGCAGGCAAGTTCTTAGTCAACAGACACAAAATCCAAAGGGCGAAAACTAGAATACCCCATATTATTCACCCCACTACCTCTACTAAAGTGGAAAACCCTCAGGCAATAGCTGACGCTTTCTGTGATTATTACTCCTCTCTTTACAATCTAAAGGATGATCCTAAACCCCCTCAACCTGCCGGGACAGACATACAGTAGATAGCTTCTTGGCCAATCTACCCTCTCTCTTTGAATCCCACTTAGAGACATTAAATGCTACAGTTTCCTCTGAGGAAATAGACCGTACCATACATTCTCTACCTAATGGTAAAGCCCCAGGCCCTGATGGACTCACCAATGCCTACTTTAACAGGGAGATAGGAGGGGAGTTGGCAGGTATGTCAGGGGATTTACCTGGTTTGGGCAGGGTGATGACATAAGTTCTGAGCGTTTACACCAAAATATTTAGACATATTTTGATTCCCCACTTGCTCCCCGTATTCTATGTGGCAATGTCTTCGGGCAATTTGTGCCACTGTAAATGCTCAGAACTTGTGTCATCCCAAACCAGGAATCAGGAAGTGCCCTGAGGAAGTCACGTGACGTAACGCGTAGGACCGGATACAGCCCGAGTCGGAAGCACAGTGAGAGACGGCGGCGCTGTTTTTATAGTTTTTATATGCGTGGTGTTTTTTACTTCATGTAAGCAGCCAATTTTACATTTTAACAAACGGCTTTGGCATTGCTATATCACACTATGGGAGCTTGTCTTCTCTATCCCTGAGGGGGAGTTCCGCCAGTAGTTACCCGCTATTACAACTGAGAGGAACCTGTGAGGAATTTGAGAGGAAAGAACGGATGGAAGAGCGCCCCCTAGGTGGGAGGACCATATAACACAAGCTAGTGGCATATACTGCGCCCTAGAGGTGAGAATTCTGTGAGCACATTTAGAAGAGCGCTGTCACACAGAGTCCCCCTGGTGGTGTTTGAAGATATCTACCAGATAGACTCTCATGAATTTTTTGCACAACTCCAAGCACTTTATTCTACTATTTTCCAACTCGTCTTGAGCACTCACCCTGACACGGAATTAACTCTATAGGACTGAAGAATTGTTTTATTTACTTATGGACTTTATATTCATGCTTTACCTTTGCACTAAGTCACTATATTTTTGATACTGTTTCACTTTGTGATGTGTATTTATACAGTATGCTAGTTGATGATATAACTTACAAGCACTTAGTCACGACTTAGATTAGCACTTTATATCAGTTTTATTTCAGATTGTATACAGATTTTGTGCAAACATAACCGTATCCTCCATACACTAACAGCGCAGTACCCCATTATAAAGCTTATACAGTACCTTATAGTTTCAGTGCTGCACCTGCTGCCATTTACAAGTTATGTACAAGTTATGTACCTTGTATTATCTGTATGTTAAAAACTCAATAAAAATCTATGAAACATAAAAAACAATGCCGAATAAAGAGGGGACAACCATTAACTTTGATACCCCATGAAAGCAGTCACAGTCCATTAGCAGAAACTTCTGGTGTCTCATCCTCGTGTACTTACATACCTGCAGCAAAAGGGCCCCCACCTCTTTAGCTAAACTTCCACAGGCAAGTTTCCTCCAGCAAGTTTGCTTCAAGACCCTAGCTCAAGGCACCTGCTGAGGCTTAGTAGCAGTAGCTTCTCTAGAACTCAAACACAAGGAGGAAGCTACAGGAAAAGGAGGGAGTCTGATCAGATCCTCTAAAATATTTATCTTCTGCCCAGCCACACCTTCTGGGTCAGCCTCCCAGGGATTGGCTAAGGTCAGATAAATATCCATAACTCCAGTTGCTGGCCCTTGTACACTATTGCTGGAACATTTTTCTAGCAGCAGGCAGAAGCAATCAGCTATAATGGAAACCATAATGGACCTGAAAATGAATTGCAGCTCAACTGTCTATAGCTGAATTATATACTAAATTTAGCCAACCCAGGGCAGGGGCATTGCAAGAGTAACTTCACATTTGTTGAGAAAATAAAAACAATATATGTACTTTCCAAGGACTTTAACAAACTTTGTAGCAGAGTCCTTCCTACCTGTTTTCTTTCTTAAGAAAAAGCTGTATGTTCAACTATGTCCTCGGAAGGCTGATTCCGGAATGGGAGTGTCTGTGTTCATTCCAATCAGCTGATGCACTTGCAGTGTTCTAATGAGGAAAGTTGCAGTTGCAGAGTCTGCATCTTTTTAGTAATCAACCCTTAGGGAGTATCTCACCAAAAATAGAATTCCTTTTGCAGAGGATGCCTAAACTTTTACTTTTACCTTAGTACAGACTTCTGGGAAATTCAGTGAATTACAGTGGCTGCAGATTGAAAAGGAAACTTAGTTTTAAATAACATTAAATTACATTATGGCTTGTGTAGCAATTGTATATGCTATATATAAGGGTAACTCCACTTTCATGAAAATGTATAGCAACTAAAAAATATACAGTATCACACAAAAGTGAGTACACCCCTCACATTTTTGTAAATATTTTATTATAACTGTGACAACACTGAAGTAAATTTGCTGTCCCCTCAAAATAACTCAACACACAGTCATTAATGTCTAAACTGCTGGCAACAAAAGTGAGTACATCCCTAAGTAAAAATGTGCAAATTGGGCCCAATTAGCCATTTGCCCTCCTCGGTGTCATTGGACACGTTAGTGTTACAAGGTCTCATGTGTGAATGGGGAGCGGGTGTGTTAAATTTGGTGTTATCACTCTTACTCTCTCATACTGGTCACTGGAAGTTCAACATGGTACCTCATGGCAAAGAACTCTGAGGATCTGAAAAAAAGAATGGATGTTCTACATAAAGATGGGCTAGGCTATAAGAAAATTGCCAAGACCCTGAAACTGAGCTGCAACACGGTGGCCAAGACAAGGCGGTTTAATAGGACAGGTTCCACTCAGAACAGACCTTGCCATGGTCGACCAAAGACGTGAAGTGCACGTTCTCAGCGTCATATCCAGAAGTTGTCTTTGGGAAATAGACATATGAGTGCTGGCAGCATTGCTGCAGAGGTTGAAGGGTGGGGGTCAGCCTATCACTGCTCAGACCATATGCCACACATTTCATCAAATTGGTCTTCCCAGAAGGAAGCCTCTTATAAAGATGATGCACAAGAAAGCCCGACAAACAGTCTGCTGCCATGTCCTGTGGTCTAATGAGACCAAGATAAACTTATTTGGTTCAGAAGGTGTCAAGTGTGTGTGGCAGCAACCAGATGAGTACAAAGACAAGTGTGTCTTGCCTACAGTCAAGCATGGTGGTGGGAGTGTCATGGTCTGGGGCTGCACATGTGCTGCCGGCACTGGGGAGCTACAGTTCATTGAGGGAACCATGAATGCCAACATGTACTGTGACATACTGAAGCAGAGCATGATCCCCTCCCTTCGGAGACTGGGCCGCAGGACAGTATTCCACCATGATAAGGACCACAAACACACCTCCAAGACGGCCGCTGCCTTGCTAAAGAAGCTGAGAGTAAAGGTGATTGACTGACCAAGCATGTCTCTAGATCTAACCCAATTGAGCATCTGTGGGGTATCCTCAAACAGAAGGTGGAGGAGCGCAAGGTCTCTAACATCCACCAGCTCCGTGATGTCGTCATGGAGGAGTGGAAGAGGACTCCAGTGGCAACCTGTGAAGCTCTGGTGAACTACATTCCCAAGAGGGTTAAGGCAGTGCTGGAAAGTAATGGTGGCCACAGAAAATATTGACACTTTGGGCCCAATTTGGACATTTTCACTTAGGGGTGTACTCACTTTTGTTGCCAGCGGTTTAGACATTAATGGCTGTGTGTTGAGTTATTTTGAAGGGACAGAAAATTTACACTGTTATACAAGCCGTACACTCACCACTTTAAAGTGTAGCAAAGTATAATTTCTTCAGTGTTGTCACATGAAAATATATAATAAATTACAAAAATGTGAGGGGTATACTCACTTTTGTGAGATACTGTATATTTTTTAGTTGGTATACATTTTCATGAAAGTGGAGTTACCCTTTAACAAACATACAGATTTACATTTAAAATCTGACATCAGCTCTTCCACTCTTTCCACCATGTCCATAGCTAAAAAAAGTTTGGACTGGAGTTAGACCCCTTTCACACTTGCACGAGTTGTTCTGCAATTTGGGACTGCAAAGTTGCATGACAAGTCGTTACCCATTATTTAGAATGAGTACCATTCATATCTGTATGACTTTCAAGTGATGCCGACTTCAAAGTAGTCCCTGCATTACTTTGGTCCAACTTTGATGCAACTTGAGGTCCATAGACTTCAATGTTAAACCCTCAAAGTCTCATGCAAATCGCACCTGAATAATATAGATGCGATTTCTGTACTACTTCTGTACGACTTTGTAATATGTTTTCATTGAGCCAAAGTTGCAACAAAGTTGGACCAAAGTCGTACTGAAATGGCGGTAAAATCGTGTCAAAATCACGACGCACAAGTGTGAAAGGGGCCTTAGGCTTACAGATAACACTTGGCAAAGGCATTTTACTGCCTTAAAAATGCTCTTTCTTTAACCTTAATGATCGAGATTCAGTTTTTTAGGGCCAGCGTATCCCTTCAATATAAAAGCAATCCTCGCGACTAGGAAGCCGCTGGATTACTTTTGCAGGTGGCAGAAAGGGGTCACACGGGACAGCCCAGTAATTATGTGACCAGCGGCATCCAGTTTTTTGGACACAGTGAGAGGAACTGATGCTGTTCCTCCCACTGTGGGGCGTCAGAAACCGGAAGTGACTAAATCCTTGGTCTCATGTAAATAAGCCATTACCGGCTTGAGCAAGCATTTGATCAAACTAATTTTGGTTTGATCAGATGCTTTGAAAGGCAGAGGAGAGATCTGGAGTCTAACAGACCCCAGATCTCTCCATAAAAAGGACCTGCCGTAGCCCATGCCATCACAAGGGACGTTATGCATCCCTTCTGATGTCAATAAAAGAAATCAATAAAGAAATTTAAGATACATCGTAAAAAAAATAATAATAAAAAAATTTGCCAATCCCCTGTGCTCACGCATATGTAAATATGATCGGACCACACATGTGAGGTATCACAATGAACATAAGAGCAAGAGAAATAATTTTAGTGCCAGCTTTAAAAGCATTCCATAGGAAGATTTTTAAGGTTCAGTAGTTTGTCGTCGTTCTACAGGGAGATGCAATTTTAAAGTGTGACATGTTTGGTATCTGTTTGCTCAGCGTAACATCATCGTTTATAGTATACCAAATAATTGGGCATGATATTGTGTTTTTGTAAATTTCTCCCCAAAAATTGCATTTAAAACAACGCAATGCACATATTGTGTGACATAAAAATATGCAACACCCACCACCATTTTATTTCGAAGAGCCTCTGCTCAACACCCACCACCGTTTTTTTTCCAAGAGCCTCTGCTTATAAAAAGATATAATGTTCGGGGGTTTTAAGTAGTCTCTAGCAAAAAAAAAAAGAGTCTTTTACATGTAGGAGAGGACTTGATGTGGTTAAAGAGGTTGTACACCCAATAAAATAAAAAAAAAACTGTAAGAAAAAGGCATAATGAGCTAGTATGCATCACATACTAGCTCATTATGAAATACCTTAGAACGAAGCCCTGCAGTGGTGCCCGCAAACCGCTGAGACAGATGACATCTTTCCTGGTGTTTCTTCCTGGTTTGCGGGCTTCGGCGATGTGAATGGCTGGAGCAGTGATGATGTCACTCACGCTCATGCGTGTGGGAGCCGCCGGTCATGGCATGGGTCCTGAAGAAACAGCACAGGCGGCCGTTCCTTCAGAGAGCATGCGCCAATGACGTCAGCTGTGGCGTATATAGTAAATATCTCCTAAACAGTGCAAGTTTAGGAAATATTTACAGTACCTACAGGTAAGCCTTATTATAGGCTTACCTGTAGATACAATTAAACAAGAAGACTTTACTTTTTCTTTAAGGTGTAACTTATGGCATTTTTTTTTTCAGTTTTGGATAGGGTGGAAAAGGATTAGAACACCTGTCAGTTTATATTGCTATTGGTGCCCCAGTTAGCGAGATTCTCTCACTCCCAAATTTTGGGTTGACATTATAACACTAATAGAGAGGACATTTTCCAGTGGGGAAACTAATTCTGGTGACACAGTGGGATTCCTGGAGGGAATTGGAGGGGCTTCTTTAAACTTCCTGTTTTGGCTATGGGACAGGAAGTGAAGGGAAATCTCCCCAATGGGACACGAACGGCAAATAAAAAAATTTAATTTAAATTAAAACCCTCCATTATTGTATCAAAAATTGAAAAAAAAAGTGTGCCTTTAGTTACACTTTAATTTCTACAGTATAATGTATGCATTCCTGAAATAAGCATGTTTAAAGGCTAGGCTCACACATATGTGATGCGGGAACCAGCGCAATTCCTGTGCGGATTCTCGCATCGCATGTCACTCGCCGGTGGGTGGTTCACACTGACATCTGCAAACCGCTGCGGGTGCCAATGTAAAGTTATTGACACCCCCAGATCAGATCGCAGTGCGAACTGTCAAATGGTCCAGGGATCGGATGGCATGGGTGTCAACACCCATGCCATCCAATTCCAGTGCGGACCCAAAAAAGGGTCCTGCACCATTTTGGTGCGAATGTGATGCGATTTCAGCTGTACAGTTTGTATGGCTAAATTTGCATCGTACAGACATTGCATGTGATCTGCACTGCAATGCGGTGCGAATCACATGCAGTATCTATCATCGCACGAGTGTGAACCTAGCCTAAAAGGACAATGCCCCTAGTTCAAACAGAAGTGAAACAGCTGTTTTAAATAAATACAATTTTAATTGTGAGGGAAAATGTTTGAAAAAAATTGTTGCTATTATTAACTATTCTGCTCTTATATAAAAGAACATTATGCATTGGGTTAACTGGTGCTTTAATTTTGTTTTTGAAGGATTGTAATATTAACAAAATATATATTGATATCCTTTCCGTTTTCTATATTAAGTTTTCCTCTGCTTCATCATTTTCATTTACTTTAGCTTACATTAGTTGAACTTGTGTTTTCAAATGTAATCCATCTCATGGTTTTTATTAGTGCCTTCAAATAATAGAATTCATTGAAGCTTGGAATATACTTAAGTTATTTTCTTTCTTACTTGGGTGGTAGGAAGGTTCTAGTAAATGTATGTTTTACTTTCCGTTACTCCTTTCCCTTCTTTTCATTCAATGACCTCTAAGGAAAAATAAACGAGAATTTCAGGGGTGATAAGATCAGCACTTAGCTGGACAGATGTACTGAACAGAGACTATGGAAATGAAACTTCATCTCAGTATTGGGACAGTGACTAAATATGTAAACAAAATGACCTGTCATTAGGGATGCTGTTTTATTATTTATTAATAGTGGTAATATTAACTCAATATACATGTTGTCAGGTTTGAAGTCCAGCCATCTTCATAAATATGTATTCATAAATGTTTTAGGATTTGTTTCAAGTTTAGATAGAAGCTATTATTCTACTAGTATGGTTTTGGAGAAGGCACTGCGTCGCTTTAACTGACAACTGCGTGGTCGTGCGACGTTGTGCCCAAACAAAATTGACGTCCTTTTTGTCCCACAAATAGAGCTTTCTTTTGGTGGTATTTGATCCCCTCTGCGTCATTTCTGATCACCGCTATTAACAAACAAAGAGCAACAATTTTGAAAAAAAAACATTTTTTTGCTATAATACATATCGAAAAAAAAAATATAAAAAAACTAATTTATTCATCAGTTTTGGCCGATATTTATTCTTCCTCATATTTGTGGTAAAAAAAAAAAAAATTGCGATTGGCGTTTATTGGTTGGTTTGAACAAAAGTCGCCGCGTTTACAAACCATGCGAATTCATTTATGGCACTTTTTACTATTTTTTTTTTTTTTTTTACTAGTAATGGCGGCGATTTGCAAGTTTTATCAGGACTACGATATTACAGCGGACATGTCGGACATTTTTGACACTTTTTTGGGACCAATGGCATTTATACAGCGATCAGAAATTTAAATATCTACTGATTACTGTGTAAATGTCAATGGCAGTGAAGGGGTTAACCTGCAGTGGGCGATCTAGAGGTTAACTATGTTCCTTAGGCTTGTTCTAACTGTGAGGGGGCTGGGCTGCCAGAGGCATAAGAGATATAACTGATCCCAGTGACAGGGATCAGTAGATCTCTTACATGTCCCCTGACAGAGCGGGGAACCACCGTGTTTACATCGGCGGTTCCCCAGTTTTATTCTGTGCCCGACATCGAGTCCAGCCATACTGCTGGAGAGTGCGGTGGACACGAGAGCACGCCCCCGCCCGCTAGCCGCACACGTGCGAGCCGGCGTTTATAGACGGCGATTCGCGCTATCCGGCCACTCTGCAGCAGTAAATGTACCCGAGGCTGTCCGGAACCTGTTAAAGGAGTTGTAAAGGCAGAAGGTTTTTTTAATAAAATGAAGTGTACCGCGCTTGTGGATACTAGTGGATTAGTGAGCTGCTGCCCTCCAGTAAATTTCTCCTATTAGGGGAAATGGGGAATGATGTAAACAAGTATGACTGGAGATTTGGCGCTGCTTCAGTATATTAGTTATATTTCAATAGGGTACTTGGTTTATATGTGATGTGATATAAAACAATCAAGTGCAATAAGCATAAATGTGTAACAAGTCAATATAAATAAATAAACCAATATTTGAAATTTATATAAATATGTATATGTGAATGAATAAATCAGAAAAGTGACATGTGCAGTAATTAGTCCAATTCATTAAACCGTATAGACAATTAAATCGTGATACGACTTGCAGTGTATATCATGTATGTTTAGTGTGTCATCCAATAAAAAACTGGTGCGATATAATGTATTGTGATAGGTGCCTGTTTGTTAAACGACTCCAACCTTCTCCTATTGATAATGACAACTTAATATCACAAGCCTTTAAAAATAAATATATATCATGAACACACAGTTAGTATTAGTCATTTGACGTAGCTCAAGCCCTATGATGTATGTATGGTAGTTAGTAAAAGATGATCCACATATTAATGTACTCTCAATCCTTTGGCGCAGTCTTATGGTAATATTTTGCCACCACCAGGTGGTGATAATGTTAATAAGCCGTTTGCTCAGCAGGGAAAACTTCTAATCATATATTATCAGTCAAATTCACATCCTCAACATGAATCCCTCCACGAGTGCTCAGTGTGTGACAACAGATATCTTCAGATCCTTTGCCAATTGTACAGGTGCAAGACACACCTGCTCCCCTCGAGGTCCCCTCCTTACCAAAAAACGCCACCCCTGCAGGGGTGAAGCGCTCGGACGTATCTCCGATGAAACTGCTTGTCCTGGTGGGGGGACTGGTCCCGTGGTCTAATAATTGTGCACACAGTGTAGTCTGGAAAAGCTTCACATCCTAAGGCACATTTCAGCACTACCCCTGTAGTAAAATTTTCCTGGACCCATGAAAAATCTCGACCGACCGCGTCACTTCCGGTGAGGTCTCGTCATTATGATCAGCTGGAGACCCTGGGCATGCGCAGATCCTGGTTGAGAATTTTTTTTTTTTTCTGAGCGCTTCAGTAAAATTTTTCTCAACCAGGATCTGCGCATGCCCAGGGTCTTCAGCTGATCGTAATGACGAGACCTCACCGGAAGTGACGCGGTCGGTCGAGATTTCTTTTGGTTTCCCCTTGTTTGTGGGCAGGTGAAGAAATATTAACCACGTCCATGCTATTATTTATTTTTTACTTGACCACATATTTAAACAGGTAAACATTAGATCTTTATTATTATTTCTTTATTCAAAATAGTACCTACGGGGGGGGGGGGGGCGTGGATCATGGGGGCATCCATGATAAAACTTATTTCTTTATTATTATTTCTAGATTA
>BLSH010197533.1:828362-842215 GCA_018402905.1 Glandirana rugosa | reverse complement strand
AGAGCTGGCCGTCCAGTCAAACTGAGCTATCGGAAGAGAAGAGCCTTGGTGAGAGAGGTAAAGAAGAACCCAAAGATCACTGTGGCTGAGCTCCAGAGATGCAGTTGGGAGATGGGAGAAAGTTGTAGAAAGTCAACCATCACTGCAACCCTCCACCAGTCGGGGCTTTATGGCAGAGTGGCCCGACGGAAGCCTCTCCTCAGTGCAAGACACATGAAAGCCTGCATGGAGTTTGCTAAAAAACACCTGAAGGACTCCAAGATGGTGAGAAATAAGATTCTCTGGTCTGATGAGACCAAGATAGAACTTTTTGGCCTTAATTCTAAGCGGTATGTGTGGAGAAAACCAGGCACTGCTCATCACCTGTCCAATACAGTCCCAACAGTGAAGCATGGTGGTGGCAGCATCATGCTGTGGGGGTGTTTTTCAGCTGCAGGGACAGGACGACTGGTTGCAATCAAGGGAAAGATGAATGTGGCCAAGTACAGGGATATCCTGGACGAAAACCTTCTCCAGAGTGCTCAGGAACTCAGACTGGGCCGAAGGTTTACCTTCCAACAAGACAATGACCCTAAGCACACAGCTAAAATAACGAAGGAGTGGCTTCACAACAACTCCGTGATTGTTCTTGAATGGCCCAACCAGAGCCCTGACTTAAACCCAATTGAGCATCTCTGGAGAGAACTAAAAATGGCTGTCCACCAACGTTTACCATCCAACCTGACAGGACTGGAGAGGATCTGCAAGGAGGAATGGCAGAGGATCCCCAAATCCAGGTGTGAAAAATTTGTTGCATCTTTCCCAAAAAGACTCATGGCTGTATTCGATCAAAAGGGGGCTTCTACTAAATACTGAGCAAAGGGTCTGAATACTTAGGACCATGTGATATTTCAGTTTTTCTTTTTTAATAAATCTGCAAAAATGTCAACAATTCTGTGTTTTTCTGTCAATATGGGGTGCTGTGTGTACATTAATGAGGGAAAAAATGAACTTAAATGATTTTAGCAAATGGCTGCAATATAACAAAGAGTGAAAAATGTAAGGGGGTCTGAATACTTTCCGTACCCACTGTATATACAGGTCATATTTTGGTAGTCAAATGTTGACTACGTATTTGGCCTGTAGCAAGCAAATTGGTTGGAGTTAGACACAGTTTCCTTATATTTGCATTATCCCTCTCTGCACTTTAACAATTAATAGTGTGTGATGGACCAGTAAGTGCTTAATACATAGTCTACTCACGCAAGGCCCATATTGCCGTATGATATACAGAGGACATTAAAATGAATGTCCCAAACTGACATTTAACCTTACATTCATAGCTTTATTTCACAATGAATAAGTGCATGCTTGTCTGAATAAAATTTATCATTTTTAAACTTAACTGACACACAAAAGGCTGTATGTAATTTTGTCAGCCCCAAGCCAAAACAACAAAATGCTATTAACTATCTCTTATAAGTCATCAGTTGAACTGTTTGTCATTGTTATACCTCTTATGTGATAATGCAGAAAAACATAGTTCTTTCATGTATTATGCAATTGTTGTAATATTTGTATAGTATATTTTGAAGTTCAGAAAAAATATGTAGTGCTACCCCAGTAGGAGCTGCTATAATTTAACCGTTTTTCCCCAAGATTGGTGCAAAGGCAGCCAGGCACACAGCAACAGTTCATGTACTCTGGCTTGATAACCAGTCTAGAACAGCTGTCTCCAAACTGCGGCCTGTAGGCCGGATATGGCCCATTGCTTGCCTTTATCTGGCTCATAGGGCACGATTCCTCCCACTGATACAAGGGACTACTCCTCCCACTGACACCATAGATGGGCCCCATTCTTTCCACTGACACCATTGATGGGACACTGTTCCTTCCACTGACACCAAAGATGGGGTACTATTCATCTTACTGACATCATAGATGGGACACTATTCCTCCCACTGACACCAAAGATGGGGCACTATTCCTCCAACTAATACCATTGATGGAGGTACTATTCCTCCCACTGTCACCAACGATGGAGGTTATTCTTCCCACTAAATCCAATACCTCCTGCTGCCAACAGACATTATGTAATTATTTTACTCCCGCTGACCACCAAGTCTGAGGAATTTTCTATTCCCACTGGCCACAGTCTGGCCCTCCTAAGGTCTGAAGGACAGTAAACTGGCCCTATGCTTAGAAAGAAAAAAAATTCTCTACAATTTCCAAACTCATTATATACTGCTGGAGTAAAAAATCTAATATGTTATTATTTATGGTATTTAGGTATGAACATGCACTACAGACCAGTGTTAATTTTGACGTCAAATTTCAATTTAGTTTTAGTATTAGTCTTTTGACTAAAATGCCATTTTAGTTTTAGTTGTAATTTAGTCATCTCAATTGTTTTTGTTTTAGTCGTATTTTAGTCTGTATTAAATGGTATTAAGTTAGTCGACTAAAATGTTTTAGTCAGTTTTAGTAGATTAAATTAACAGTGGCCACAGCCATCGATGAACATGCAGCAAACTCCAGCTTTCGGCCCAGAGGGGCAAAGCCCCTCAAGCAGAAGACTCCTTATGCAGGATTAAACCCAGGGCTCTCTCTCCCCTGCTCCAGGCCTCTGACTGTTTATGTTGTGTTCAGCCACATATTGGGCACACCTCCCCAGGGATTGGCTGAAGCACAATAAATATTCAGGTTGTCTATTTGCCTTGCTCAGCCTACTATGTTCCAGAAGACTCTAGAAAGCAAGGGAAAGCAATCAAACCTGCAGCCTGTGAGACACAGAACAGCCCAAAGCAATCAACAACTGCTTCACTGATTACAGAGGAGCCAAAAAATAAAAAATAAATATACTTAACATCCTAGCAACCTACATATAAAAAAGCAGCCAATTTGTACTACATCAGTGTCATATTTTAAACATACAGTATCTCACAAAAGTGAGTACACTCACATTTTTGTAAATATTTTATTCTATCTTTTCATGTGACAACACTGAAGAAATGACAGTTTGCTGCAATGTAAAGTAGTGAGTGTACAGCTTGAATAACAGTGTAAATTTGCTGTCCCCTCAAAATAACTCAACACACAGCCATTAATGTCTAAAGCCCTGGCAACAAAAATGAGTAAGGAAAGTAAACTGCGCTAAAGGTCCAAGACTAGCTGCAGCCAAAATACTAAAAGTATAAAGGACACAATATATAAAAAAGCTGCACTAAAAAATTAGGCAAAAAAGCAAGGTATTGAGCAATAAATCCCCATGAAATGAGATGCAAGAGTAACGGTAAATAAAACTTCTGACAGGACAACCAGTGCGCTTCAAACTGATGTGCGTCCACCACCAAATATTAAGAGGCTTACCAGACCCAACTGGAAGCTAAGCATTAGGTTAAAAATGCAGGGACCACCACTCTTTACACACCACTGAGATAGGGCTCCTCCAGATTCACAGACTTTTATCTCATATCCCACACAATAGGATGATACAACTCCACACCCCTCACTGAAGGATATCCTCTGGTGTACTCCTCGCTCCGATGGACATGTATAACCACAGGCACCCACAGAGAAAGAAAGGCCCAGATAGTGAAGTACTGTATAAGTGGGTAATTTATTCAAATAATTGGGGGTACTCACATAAAAACAGCAGTAAATAGCAGCAGTAGGAAATAAACCGGCCGGTTCCCGTGTTCCGGGTAGACAAAACAGACGGTCACGTCAGCGCTGAGTCACCGTACATATATACAACGGCCGCCCACTGGATCTGAAACGTGAGCGGCCATCTTAGTTATTGGAAAATGATCCCTTAGTCACAAGTTCCTTTTTATATGATAGAAGGCAATAAACATATCGAGAACCATTTTAAAGATTCTCTTTTACATAAGTTAAATATAATGAATAGATAGAAAGGGACAAATATGAGAAATAAAAAATATAAAATATATGAAAAAAAAAGAAAAATGTATACTAAAAAGGAACACGGGTAATCACTTAAAGAGTAAAAAAAAATATAAAAAATTCTCCTATATTCCTAATTTAGTTTCTACCCGCGTTATAATAAGTTTGAGGCAGCTCAAGTTTCACACCCAGTTTACATATCCGTGCCACATACATGGCATCAAATATTCATATCTTGTAAAAAATATATATAAGAACCCAAATTGGACCCAAAGTGTCAATATTTTGTGTGGCCACCATTATTATCCAGCACTGCCTTAAACCTCTTGGGCATGGAGTTAACCAGAGCTTCACAGGTTGCCACTGGAGTCCTCTTCCACTCCTCCATGACAACATCATGGAGCTGGTGGATGTTAGAGACTTTGCGCTCCTCCACCTTCCGGTTAAGGATGCCCCACAGATGCTCAATAGGGTTTAGGTCTAGAGACATGCTTGGCCAGTCCATCACCTTTATCCTCAGCTTCTTTAGCAAGGCAGGGGTCATGTAGGTGTGTTTGGGGTCATTATCATGTTGGAATAATGCCCTGCGGCCCAGTCTCTGAAAGGAGGGGATCAGGCTCTGCTTCAGTATGTCACAGTACATGTTGGCTTTCATGGTTCCCTCAATAAACTATAGCTCCCCAGTGCTGGCAACACTCATGCAGCCCCAGACCATGACACTGCCACCATCATGCATGACTGTAGGCAAGACACACTTGTCATTGTACTCCTCACCTGGTTGCTGCCACACACGCTTGACGCCATCTGAACCAAAAAAGTTTATCTTGGTCTAATCAGACCACAGGATCTAATCCATGTCCTTAGTCTGCTTGTCTTCAGCAAACTGTTTGCAGGCTTTCTTGTGCATCATCTTTTTGAAGAGGCTTTCTTCTGGGACGAGAGCCATGCAGACCAATTTGATGCAGTGTGCGGCGTATGGTCTGAGCACTGACAGGCTGATCCCCCACTCCTTCAACCTCTGTAGCAATGCTGGCGGCACTCATACGTCTATTTCCCAAAGACAACCTCTGGATATGACGCTGAGCACATGCACTTAATTTCCTTGGCCTGTTCTGACTGGAACCTGTCCTGTTAAACCTCTATATAGTCTTGGCCACCGTGCTGCAGCTCAGTTTCAGGGTCTTGCCAATCTTCTTATAGCCTAGGCCATCTTTATGTAGAGCAACACTTTTTTTTTCAGATCCTCAGAGAGTTATTTGCCATGAGGCGCCATGTTGAACTTCAAGTGACCAGCATGAGAGAGTGAGCGCGATAACACCAAATTTAACACACCTGCTCCCCATTCATACCTGACACCTAACAATAACAAGTCACATGACACCGGGGAGGGAAAATGGCTAATTGGGCCCAATTTGGACATTTTCACTTAGGGGTGTACTCACTTGTGTTGCCAGCGGTTTAGACATTAATGGCTGTGTGTTGATTTATTTTGAGGGGACAGCAATTTTACACTGTTATACAAGCTGTACACTCACTAATTTACATTGTAGCAAAGTGTCATTACTTCAGTGTTATCACATGAAAAGATATAATAAAATATTTACAAAAATGTGAGGGGTGTACTCACTTTTGTGAGATACTGCACATATATATATTGTATTTATATGGCCTCAGGTGCAAGCAGTTACAGTATATCAGGATCTGGTATCATTTTTTTTAGCTGGCGACTGGGATTCCAGTAAAAGTGATTCAAGTGGCTTTACAGCTGCCTGATCACTTTTACACCACTTAACTTATGCGTGATATGCAGATTGCGTGAATGGATACCATGAAAATTGTTGTGCAAGCTTCTATCAAGGTGTTTTGGTAGGAGTAACTGGGATGCACAAATATGTACAGTATATGAGAGGAGAAAGTACGGAGTATACATGAGTACAGGTGAAGTGCAAAGCACACATGATGTAAATGCATTTGCATCACATGGTCTAAAGGATTCAAGGCTGAGCTCAGAATCTGATGAGGAATATAGTTGCTTTCAGCAGCTGGATTTTGCATTTGGCACTTACCCTTGGTACATCAGTACAATATCTGTCGCATTTGTTGCTCACCCTTAATACAGCAGATCCAGGGCAGTGGCTGTGCCCCTTCCTATTTCGGGATCCTCAATGACCCAACTCCCTCCTGTTCCTGAGGGTAATTTCTGGACCTCGAGCCCCTGCTTCCATAGCACAGGGACTTGGGCATCTGTCCTGCAGCATGGGTCATGAGCACCCCTCAAGGGATCTCTTCACTCATATGATGAATCTCAGGCACAAAGGGAATGGAACAAGGGGACATGCCAGCAAACACTTTGCACAGGGTTATGATGAGGTGAATCAGGGTTTCATGGGTTCTTCTGGTACTTTGGATATCAGTTGCCAATCTTTTGAATCCCCCCAACCCCTCGAGTACCCCTAATTCTTCTTTTGTGACCATAACCAGAGAAGAATTTTCCGCTTCCGTGGCAAATCTCATTGTGTAGGTAGCTTCACTGCTAGAGACTGCAGGTCGTAAAAGGTGTAAACGCTGACAATCGCTGTCCCCTTCTGAGTTGTTGTGAGATTCTGCTAATTCTCTCCATAATGATGGTGGGGGGGGGGGGGGGGGATGGGGTTGACAAGGAAGTAGAGAAAGAATAATTGGAGTCTGAGTACTCCTCTAAGGAGGCAGGTCAGTCAGCCATAATCTCTTGCAAACTAAAGGAAGCAATTACGGCTTTGGTGGAAGTCAAGCATACTTATTTGTATTTAGAACTAAACTGCCTCCTCCATCTAGACCTAAGGTCACAAGTATTTCCAGACCACATGCTCTTGCAGGATGTTCTGTATAAGGACTTGCTACTGCCTGACAAAATGTATTCTCTTCCCAAACAGTTTGCTCAGCAGTAGCCTGTTAAGGAGGCTTACCACAATATGTGGAATGTTCGGGTGATGGATCCGGCTATTTTGTGCCTCAGCAAAGGTCAGGTTTGCAGTTCAGGTTTAGAACATCCCGGGATTTAAAGTTTCAGTGGACAAAAAGTTGGATACCCTCCCTAAAGCCCCATTTGCTCTTTCATGCAAGGCCATGCAACCCACAGTGGTTTCTATTGCTGTTTGCCAGACCCTAGTAGTCTGGGCCAAGCACATGGTTTGCAATCCAAGGTTAATAAGTGCTTCAGAAATTGGAGCCTCTCCTGCCAGCATTAGGTTCATGTTTAGAAGGTTTGGCAGACTCTCCATGCCAGAACGTTTGCTTTATGTCAGTCCAGATGATCAGAATCTTGTGGCTGCGGAACTGGTTTGCAGAGGTATTATGAAATGTATGGAAAGGATTCCATTTGATGGAAATTACTCTTTGGATGGTCCTTAGACACCTTTATTAAGAAAGTTATGGGAAGGAGGATCACTCTCACCTAGTAAGGAGAAAGCCAAGGTTCTAGATTATCCTGATGAGTGCCTTTTGCCCCTCTCACACCTCTGCTTCCAAGGCCAAGTCCTCCTTTCAATTCCATTGCTTGGATGTCTAAGCCAAATTTGATGACTAGACCACATTGTAATAAGGGGACACCCCTACTTCTACAAGGGCATTTTGTATCTTTGGGTCCCGGGGTTATTGGTTCGAATTTGGTCCTAGCATCCTACATGCTTCATACTCTCAAGTCTGTGCACTTCTTCTGAGATTTGATTATTCTTGTTCCCTTGGAGAAATTGTATCAAGTGTTTATCCCAACCTTTTTATAGTTCCAAAACCCAATGAGGAATTCACCCTATCCTGGATTTAAGGGTTCTCAAGTAATTTTTTTTGTTAGTGTTTTTCGCCATTGATCGACATCAGGGATGTGTATTTACATGTCCCCATTCTTCCTTACATTAGCAGTTTCTGCACCTTGCAATGGGAGAAAAGCATGTCCAATTGGTGGCTCTACCCTTTAGCCTGTCCACAGCCTGCCAGGTTTTCACCAAAGTTCTGGCCCCAGTTCTTGTGGTGAGCTCACAGGGAATCCACATTGTGGAATGTCTTGGCTATCTCCTTTTGGAGGAGCACTCTGCCTTCTGTCTTTCGACAGACTATGCAGACAATTCTAAACTTCAGGGGGAGTTCAGCTTCCAGAAGTTAGCATTAGATCTGACTCATTGCTTGGTGTACCTGGGCCTAACCTTGGACACAACCGAGGACTGGGTTTTTTTCCCACCAGGAGAAGGTATTGAACCTTCATATTCACGTTTGGATCTTTTGTTCCAAGAAGTTTCCATAGGTCTGCTTTTGCATGAGAGTACTAGGCCTGATGGTGACCTCCTTTGAGAAAGTGATGTTTGCCCAGTTTCACTCCAGGCATCTGCAACTCAATCTTCTGACTGCTTGGAAAAAAATTCATTAGTCTCTGGACCGGCCCAGGATATCTCTAGCTTGCTGGCTGACCAGCCCTGTGCATTTTTTATTAACCTGGATGGTGCTTACAACATCCTAGGGATGGAGACTTTCCAAGGGACTTGCTTGTTGAGAGACTCCAGACCTCCCATAAATATTCTGTAACTAAGGGCCATTCACCTGTTTCTTCTGTGGTGGACCAACCAGCTTCAAGACAACACCATGTTAGTGACTTACATCAGCCATCAGGGTGGCACCAGAAGCCATGTGCCCCCTTGAAAGGTGGATTTATTGTGGTTTGGGTAAAAAGACATGTCCCAGCCCTCCCTGCAGTTCCCATAGTACACAGGCGTTTGGCAGACTTCCTCAGACATCCTGCGCCTGAATGTGGGGGGAATGATTTCTTCATCGTGAAGTCTTCCGAGAAATCTGGCCCTGTTGGAATAACAAGGTCAATAACAAGGTGGACAGGTTTATGGCCAAGACCAGGGATTCTCTGGTCTTTGCAGTAGATGCACTGGTAATCCTATGGAGTCACTTTTTCCTGATCTACACCTACCTTCTGGTACAAATTCTTCCTCAGCTGCTTTGTGGGATTGAGGTGTAGGTTGTTCTGGTGATCCTGATGGCACAAAACTGCCCCAGGAAAACTTGTTAAGCAGACCTACTCTAACTCCAGAGAATATCTGTGGGCACATCCTGCCTGACCCAACCTGCTGTTTTGATGGGCCTGTGTTCTGAAGTTCTTCACAATCGCTTAGCTGTTGAATCCCAAGTCCTGGGGAACCAGGGTGTCAGGACTGAGCTTACCTACTGGTGGCGCTGTGCTGCTCTGGGCTGTTTGCTGCAGCTCCAGTGGCCACCAGCAGGTGTTTCCCCAGAGCCAGCAAGCAATAACAATCAGCCACACCTGGGTTCAGCCATTAGATGGCTATTTAAGACTGTTCCTCCCTTACCCCAGTGCCTCACGATCCTGTTCGCCTCCTTGCTGCCAGATCCTTGTGCTCATGTCCCCTGATATGCTGAACCTTCCTGTACCCCTCTGCCTTGCTCCTGCTTCCTGCCCTAGTACCCAGCCTTGATACCTTGCTTCCTTGTATACCCTGTACTCTTGTCCTTTATATTACAGGTGTTGTATATAGTTATTTTTGGTCCATAGTATAGTTAGGTTTATTAGTGATTCTTGTTTGTGCATTGGGGGGTTGGTTCTTGTTTTTGCCTTTGAGGTTTGTTTTGCTTGCTGTTTGCTGTGTATGTTTTATTTTTGGTGTGTGTTTCACTGTAAATAAATATCACCTTAAAGTATATACTTTGTTTGGTCTCAGTTTCCTTGTGTAGCTATGTGTCTGGTCTGCCAAGCTACAGAAACCTGACACAGGGTCTTTTTGACTTCATTATTTTTATATGTCCAAAAGCTAGGAAGTTGACTTCCCAACAGCTTTATCTTTGCACTTGGAAGGATAACATCACATAGTTGAGGAAGAGAAGTGCTATTCTAGATGTTACTCAATGGGAGATATCCTGGCCTTTATCCAGTTTGCTCTGGATCTTGAGTACCCTCAACGGTCAAGTTTCAGCTTTGGCTATTCTCTTCCAGAGACCTTTGGCTGCTGTCAGTCTGGTGAAGACCCTGTTCGATCCCTGGTGTTGTCAGCTCTTCAGAAGCCTCTCTTTGGGCCCATTTGAGAAACTCCCCTGGCTAACCGTACTCATAAGGTGGACTTTCTTGTTGCTATCATGTCAGCAAGATGCATCTTGTAAATGGTGGCTATGTCTTAAAAGCCTTGTCTTGTTCACCATAGGGACATGGAGGTTTTGAGATTCAAGACTTCTTTCTAAGGTGGTCTCTTCTTTTCACTTGAATCAGGACATCACCCAGCCTCCTCTTTAGCCAGCTCTGAATCATCCCAAAGAGATTTTTCTACACTGTTTAGATGTGGTTCAAGCAATGCAGTTTTACCTCTTGGCCACTACTTCTGTTTGAAACTCAGATAGTCCTGCCTATGAACTATTGAAAGTGGTCTTGTTCCAATATATTTAGGTGGATTGGCAGATTATCACAAAGACTTGTAGCTTGAAGAGGAGGATCAGGAAGGGTGGGTGGCCTTTTTCCTTTACTGCACTCCAGGAAAAGAATTTTACAGGTAAGTCAAAAATCCTTATTTCTGCCTCTTAACCACTTGCTGACCGCCGATCGGCATCTGACGGCGGCAAAGTGGTTCGTTCCCGCAAAACGCCGTCATACAACGGCGGCTGCGGGATCAAGCTTAGTGAGCGCGCGCCGCCGGAGGCGCGCCCGTGCGCTCACTGTGTTCGGTGAGGGCCAGGGAGCGGGTGCGGCAGCTTCGATTGCCGCTGGCTACCCGCGATGGCCCCCCCCCGATCGGAGGAACGGAGGTCCGTGTATGTAAACACGGACCTCCGCTCTGTGTGAAGGGGGAAGGGCTGTGATCACAGCCTTCCTGTATACGAAGGCTGTGACCACTTTCCTTCCCCAGATAGTGCAGTCCCCCTACAGTTAGAACACGCCCAGGGAACATAGTTAACCCTTAGAGCGCCCCCTGCTGGTTAACCCCTTCACTGCCAATGACATTTACACAGTAACCAGTGCATTTTTATAGCACTGATCGCTGTATAAATGCCAATGGTCCCAAAAAAGTGTCAAAATAGTCCGACATGTCAGCTGAAATATCGCAGTACCGCTAAAAATCGCAGATCGCCGCCATTACTAGTAAAAAAAAAAAAAACCCAAAAATGAATTCTCATCATCCGTAAACGCGACCACTTTTGCGCAAACCAATCAATAAACGCCGATTGCGATTTTTTTTATCACAAATATGAGGAAGAATATAAATCGGCCAAAAACGGTGAAAAAAATGTTTTTTTATATATTTTTTTTTGATTTGTATTCTAGCAAAAAGTAAGAAATTTGGGTTTTTTTGCAAAATTGTCGCTCTTCTTTTGTTTATAGCGGTGATCAGAAATGACGCAGAGGTGATCAAATACCACCAAAAGAAAGCTCTGTTTGTGGGAAAAAAAGGACGCAAATTTCGTTTGGGTACAACGTCGCACGACCGCGCAATTTTCAGTTAAAGCGACGCAGTGCCGAATCGCAAAAAGGGCTCCGGTCCTAAAGCTGGAAATCCTTCCGGGGCTGAAGTGGTTAATGTGCTTCAAATTGTTTTCAGCAGAGTGTTACACGTCAGATACCAGTAAGTTCAGTCATCAGTGTTTCTCCAGTGACAAATCTGGTTGCGCACTATCTGCAAATTTAGTACTTATTGCACTAACTTAAAGCTCCTGGCTCTGGTATAGATTTATACTGATTTGGTCTCATCTGTCTTTGAGCTCCTACTTGGTAGTTCATAGGAATGATAACACTGCTTAGGATTTTAGTGCAGTCGAGGCACCACTGTCACTTCACTGTTATTGTTACAGGTATTTTTCTTTATTTGCATTTTTTTCATTTTTTCCAGACATACACTTTAACTGCCTTCCTTAGAATTGAAGCTAAAAAGGTGGCAATCTCCTTATCCTAGGAAGATGGTTAAAGTGTAAGTTCACCCTAGAATTACTCTATAAATATTTTTATTAACTAACACTGGTCAAATAAAAAATATGTTTTTTTAATGTTGTCACTTTTTGCTAAAAACATAGTTGCAAGACAATATTGTGAAGGAAAGCAAGTGAATGTGAGCACTGTAAATTTTCCATTAGAAGAAAACTGCTTAAAATTGATTTAAAACTTATTTTATACCCCTCTCCCAGCTGTCCTATAAACTAACTGGTAATGAAAGCTGTGTCATACTTCTCTGTTAGCATTTGTAGGCTTTCATTGAATGTCAGCAATCAAACACAGTTGCAGGTCTGGCACAGTATGTCAAAGAGGTTAGTGAATGGGGCTAATTCACTATATCGCGAATATGCGATCACGTAACGCCTAAAAATAATACCCATTCAAGTCAATTAGCATATCAACTGGGCAATCATGCAAATGCTAAATCGTGTTATTGTCGCGAATTTGCCTTCTTAATCGGCATATGTGGGAATAGCTGATGTCAATTGGGCTTGAACCTGCACAATCCATTGAAGGCTTGTATGAACATGATTTGCTTGAAAAAGTGTATGGGAACTACCTCAGCAAAATGGAAACCATTAGCGAATATCAACACCAGTAGGATCCAAACCTGTAGCTGTAAGCTTTGAAGGTATTAGAAGGAACCACTACACTATGGAGTTGACCGCAACCAGCCATAGAAAATACATTTACTAATCTTGGATTCTGTTAATTCTCTACAAACTAACTCCTGGCATGTTAACTAGTGTGTAATTATTCCAATTCCACACTATAATATTATTGAATATGTACATACCATTGCATAAGTTCATAGTATGGAAGCAATCAAACTGATGGGCATTGGCGAAGATGCCTTCACATATTTTCAGAATACAGAATATAATGCCAATCACAATGCAAGGTGTAGTGATGACACCGGTAGGATCCGAACCTGTAGCTGTAAGCTTTGAATGTATTAGGAGGAACCACTACACTATGAAGTTGACCACAACAAGCCATGGAAAATACATTTACTAATCTTGGATTCTGAAAATTCTCTACAAACTGCCAGCATGTTAACTAGTGTGTGATTATTCAAATTCCCCATCATAATATTATTGAATATGTACATACCATTGCATGCATTTAAAGAATTCATAGTATGGAAGCAATCAAACTGATGTGCATTGGCTAATTGGCAAAATATGCATTCGCATATTTTCAGCATCTAATGCTGAGTACAATGCAAGCTTTCAGAAGGTCATACCATCCATACCATTGAACTACTCTGTGAGTTAGATAGCCTTGTTTAAATGTATCATGTAGGCTTGCTGATGCAATACAAATCATTGTACCAGCCAAACTTTGAACAGTCAGAATTGTTTGACAATTATGTCAGCCGGGATTACTACTGATCTGTGATTAGCTGAAGCTATTCACATGGTACAAGTTGTTGAGATAAGCCCAAGTACCATGTGATAGCTGGGGCTCAATCCCAGCTCACCAATCTAGGTAACCAAGCTGATATTAAAGTTGTGCCTCAGCCCCCCACCACAGAAAATGTACAAGTCAGAGGCTACACATCCTGCAACTGTTGACTTTATTAGGACACTGTCCTGGAAGCTAGTGATGTTGGCACCCCAGCCCATGTTTCCACCGGCTCCCAGGTGCTGTCTCCTCCATTGCCGATTCCCTACTGCACATGCACAAAGGGCACTGCTCTTTCTGAAAGGCCTGGCAGCAGGGAAGGAGGAGGGGTGACAAATTTCTGCCATACCTCGCTGCAGTGAGGTCTGTCGGAAGTGGGTACCCCCCTCGAAAAGGTGCCAAATGTGGCATCAGAAGGGGAGGGAAGAGAGATAAGCAGAGCTTCCACTTTTGGGTGGATATCTAAGGCCCCTTTCACACTTGTGCAACTTGTTCTGCAACTTGGGACTGCAAAGTCGCCTGTCAAGTTGGACGTCATCCCTTAGCCGTTACCTCCTCTGTCGTGGACCCTCGGCCACCTTTGTACCCGACCCCA
>BLSH010197533.1:768562-818702 GCA_018402905.1 Glandirana rugosa | reverse complement strand
AGAAGTAGGATCCCTCTTTCACATCTGGTGGACATGTCCACAGATCCAAACTTTCTGGCAATCAGTCATCCACTGGACAAAACATATTACAAACACTTCAATCACCTTAGATGCCAAAGCATGCCTTTTACATATAAACCATCTATCTGAACGAAGATATAAGCACTCTTTAACAAGACATTTGATAAACTCAGCTAAAGCACTCATACCATTATATTGGAAACAAACAAACATCCCCTCTACTTCAGAATGGTTTGAAAAAGTGAACCTAACATACAAAATGGAAGAAATTAAAGCAATGAGATATGAATCCATCTCAAAGTTCCATAGTGTTTGGGACAATTGGTTCAAATTTACCCAGTCAAACCTATACTCAGAAATAAGGAAATAAATGATTCCGCTCAATTATAAGACAGACAGACACTCCACCAACATTCATACCACTATTACACCCCCCTATCAAGATGACCGAGATGACCGGTCTCTCCAAACTCGCCCTACCTTTCCCTCTTTCCACTCCTACTTTTCTCTCTCTATCTCCAGTACTTACCTTTGGTCCCAATTATGGGACATTTAATAATTGATTTTATAGTTATTTAAATTAGACTTATCCTATATTCGGTTACTCTTTCATGTTGCGATCTAGTCTATCATTTACCATATACTGAGAGTTGCAGACAACAATATACTGCCTATTTTTCCAGTTTATTGTTCTATTTTCATAGAATCATACGGTTAAATGTAATACCCATACAAACTTTTGTATTACCAACTATATTCCAGTTAACTGTTTCACCAATTGTCTGCTGAAAAAAGAAATACTGTAACTGAATAATTCTGACACGGATATAACACTGTGAATGAAACCTGTAAGTTACACTCTTTTCCTAATAAAACTTGATTGTGAAAAAAAAAAAAAAGGAGTGTGTCTATGGGAAAATTTGATAATTCTTCCAGAAGTGCATTTGTGTGGTCAGGCACTGATGTGGACGAGAAGGCCTGGCTCGCAGTCTCCGCTCTAATTCATCCCAAAGGTGTTCTATCGGGTTTAGGTCAGAACTCTGTACAGGCCAGTCAAGTTCCTCCACCCCAAACTCACTCATCCATGTCTTTATGGACCTTGCTTTGTGCACTGGCCAAAATCAGGAGGGGAGATTATGGTGTGGGGTTGTTTTTCAGGGGTTGTTCTTTCACACTTGTGCAACTTGAAATTTGTGCAATTTTACCGTGATGTGACTTGAAGCAATAGCTGTGCAATCCTGAGGTCTATGGACCTCAAGTCACATCAAAATCGGACCAAAGTAGTGCAGGGACTAATTTGAAGTCACTGCGACTTGAAGTCACACAGATATGAATGGTACTCATTGAAAATCATGGGGAACGACTTGCCATGTGACTTTGCAGTCCCAAGTCGCAGGAAAAGTCGCACAAGTGTGAAAGGGGCCTGAAGATGATTTCCAATGAGCACCATTCATATCTGTGCGACTTCAAAGTAGTCCCTGAACTACTTTGGTCCGACTTTGAAGCAACTTGAGGTTGATAGACCTCAGAAGTACACAGCTATTGCTTCAAGTCACATCAAAATCACGGCAAAAAATTGCAGCAAAAAAAGTGTGAAAGCGGCCTTAACCCAGGTTCACATAGGTGCAATGCAGGAAGCAGCACAATTTCAGCACCTGCATCCCACCTCTCCCATAAGCAGTTCACACTGCCTTCTGTGAACCGCTGCGGGTGTCAGTACAATATTCATGACACCCCCAGATTGGTTCATAGATCACAGTGCTAACTGTGGATTCTGATAGGAATTGGATAGCATGAGTGAGAACACCCATGTGATCCGATTCTGGTGCTGGAAAAAAAATGTCCCTGCACTGCTATAGCTGCAAAGGGTTGGCTAAATCAAATTTGAACCCTACAGACTAAGACTGGGATGCTATTAAAGTTCATGTGTGTTTAAAGGCAGGCGTTCTAATACTTTTGGCAAGATCGCAGATTGTGCAAGATTTGCAATGGTGGTGGAACCCTCATCCACATAAATGCTACATTTCTATAAAACTTGGGGAAGGACATGAGTTATGTTTAACAACGCAGGAAGAGCTGACAGCCTTTCTACAGCACGTGGCGTATTTGGGAATTGGACCTATGAACCCCAGGTTTTCTCAGCAGAAGTGCTAAGCCCATAGCCACATTCATGGAACATCCATTGCTGTGATGTCAAACAGTCCTAAGTCTCAGGGGTGCAATAAATGAGCCAATGCAGATGTACGGTTGAAGGCTGGATAACCATTGAACAACCTCTTTCTGGCATATGCCATCTGTTTTGAAGGTTTGTTATGGCTCAGTACTGTGAGCATTCTGCTATAGAACATCTCTCATTTTGGGGCATTTGCCTTGGTAAGAAGCTGCAATTATTGCTGGGTGGGAAATGTTAAGGCTGATTATAGTCCTTGCCCATAGAAAACATGTGACACAATTTGCAATAGTGCTGGAACCCTCCTAAACATAAATACTACATTTAGACATACTTTTGGTAAGGACATGAGTTATGAGAATAGAAAACCTCTCTACATGAAGTGATATGCTCAGGATGCAAACCCAGAATTGGTAGAAGCGTTAAGCTGTTAGCCACCAGTCTTCCGAGTGTGCAACCCTCCTACACATAAATACACATATACTGCATTTCTTTGGACATATAGGTGGTGGAATTACATTAGTCTGGAGTTTATTCTGTGCTATTTGGTGGTGCTTGGAGAGTAGAACAGTGATGTTATTGCAACAGCAATGGCATGGTTTGTGGTTTGTGAAGATACCTGTGTGAGTTTGGGAAAAGATTTTAATGAGATGGACAGCAACAAGCGAGAGACAGAGAAAAAATATTTTAACAAGACATGAGAAGATTAAACATTCTAACATTATTAAAAAAAAAATAGATTATGAAATAGCAACATTGTTGCAGGGACAGTTTGAGAGAAAGGTACATTTCATCTCAACATGAAAAGGATTTCTTTAGGGAAGTTACAATTGTACCATTAGAATCAATGGCTGAAACTTGTATTGGGCTATATAGCGCAAATTTGCCTTCTCAAGAAGGCATTATAGACAAGTGTGAATTTGTGAATTTACTATAGCGCCCTCTAAAAAAAGCATGGGAGTTAAAATGAGGGAATTTTCTTGTCTGAGCATGCTCAGTTGTGCTGATGAATAGTCAGGAAAAAAGGGGGAATTTGGCTCTTTTCAGACTTCTGGGAGTATTTTTTCCCTCAGGGCTTTAGTGAATTCCATTTTCGTGCTAATTAGTGCGAATTTGCGATTCTGGGCGTTAAAATTTGAGGCAGACTCTCGCTATAGTAAATGACCCCCAATGTGTCAGAAAACAGGTCCTGCCCTTTCACAGAGAATATGTGGTTGATTTATAAAAGGCAAATCCACTCTGAAACACAAGTGCACTGCAAGTGCACTTGGAAGTGCAGTCGCTTTAGATCTGAGGGGAAGATCTGAAATCAGGGGAAGCTCTGCTGATTTTATCATCCAAACATGTGCAAGCAAAAATGCTGTTTTTTTATTTTCCTTGCATGTCTCCCTCGACTCTACAGTGACTGCACTTCCAAGTGCACTTGCAGTGGATTTGCCTTTAGTAAATAAAGCTCCATGTGTCATGCCACCATGGCTTGGGAAGGAAAAGGTAATACTAGAATCTTTTTTATATCTACATTACGTTAACAAAATGAGAGTTACTGATAGTGTTTTATTTTCTTCCTTGTGTCATAAAGTTGGGATCTTCTTTGTTAAATGTTATTATAATGCAAGTATATCCAAGGTGTTCCTGGCAGTTAAACTAGCTTTTTATACAGCCAGAGACAAAAAAACGAATGAACTAATGAGTGAGAAGAGTAAAGCACACCATGACGTATCATTCAGTGAGATATACAGTATGCTACACTGGAAAATATCAAACAGATTAATGACGTACACATTAACTGAATGGTTACATTGACTGAGCTGTGTTAGGTGTGTGATGTTTTATGAATTAACACTGCTAACATAATCTCCTGCAGTAAATATAATGATCCGTAGACGTAAAAGTGAAGATAGAGTATGGCAAGATAATTATACAGTAGGAAAAGCTTATTTTTATTAAATGTTGCTGCTGACTGATGACATCTTTTATAATTAGATTTAAGCATATCACAACCCTGCCCCCCCCCTTAACAAAAATGTATTTCCTTACCTGTGTTTTGCATGAATAAAATTATGAAAAGACATTGGCCATAAATAAACATTCATGGATTTTCAAGTCTGAATTTAAATGTGTTCCCTTTGTGTTTTTCCTGTACAATACTCTTGTTCTTTTTACTTCATAAATCAGGTTTCATCCACAGGAGATTTAGACACTGGCAAACAGAAAAAAGTGTTGAAGGCCAGCCCTGTAATAAGCCCGACCTTTAACCATCATGCCGCAGTTTTTTTCTTTTCTAGTTTTTAAGAGGTTAGATGCATTGTCTTAAGTCTACAGTACAGGGCACAGTAGACCCTGGGTTAGGCCCTGTAACTGTAATTAATGACCTTTTTTATTCTTTTTTACATTTTTTCTTTCTTCAATTAAGATACTTAGTACACGTTAGATATTTATTTTCTTTGGTGACTTTAATCAAGACTTCAAAAAAGCTGGTTTAGTCTCTACTAGCTTTAAAGGGCCTTTGCTGGACTGGAAAATTGCCTCTGGATGCATCCAGGCTAGCCTGGAATTTAAACTTCAGCACTGGGCTCTGCATTGTAGTACTATCCAGACCTTCATGTACTGTGTTAGCTGCAGAGCACTTTCTGAGACCAGAGCCATGTCACAGGCTCTAGCGTGACCCAGTCTCTGAAAGCTTATTATTGGTAGTCTTTCTTTCTAGTTCTAGTTGCTCCAGCTGTTTGTGATTTCTATAATTTACAGTTTCTGCTGTAAGTGTCCTTCAAGGTTGTCATTACCTTTTGGCTGGATTCCTATCCTGGTGTGAGCATCAGATTGATCCTCTGTGACTTCCACTGGGTTGTTAGCAGTTGTCCTGCTTCATATTCAGATACAGTATTGCTTTTTTCTAGTTGTTGAAGATGGTTCCTGGTTCTAACTTAGACCCAGCAATGGCTGTTGCCTATCTGTCAGTTTGACTTCTTTTGGATATCCTGACTGTTTCAGACTATTTAAATCCCTGTGTCCTTCAATGAACAATAAAGAAAATAAGATCTCGTACTTACCATAAAATATTTTGGCCTTCCAAATGTGTTTTTCTGTTTACCAGTGTCCTAACCTCCTGTAGGCAGCAGTATATCCTAAGTATAACAATCAATCTGTATGAATTGTGACATTATGAAAGGCGAGGTGATCGTTGAACGTTATGTTTCACCTTGCATGCATTCATTTGCAGGAAACTAAGGTGGAAACCTGTCCAGGTTTTACCAGCCACATTGGCAGGGTTGATTCCAGACCAGATTTTGCGGTACACTTGTGTCCGCCAACAGGTGGTATAAATAAACAAGAGAAGAGCAAAGGTGTGCACTGGCCTGGGACTCAGGATCCATCAAACCTGAGACAGCTGCTAAACTGAAGTTTGCTTTATGACTGAAACAAAAGGTTTGCATTGTCTTTGTTTTGTGGGTGACTGGGAGAAACCCTTCAACGCTCAGTTAGGAAAACTGGAAATGTTTAGTAAGAGCCTGGATGGCAAGGATTTATTTTCTGTTTTGTTTGTTTGATTTTTATGCAGCCTTTTAAAATAAAACTGGCTACAAGTCGGCTTTTAAGAAAACCTGCTGTTTGGGCTGCCTTTTTCCCAGGGAAGGTGATCCCCATTGAGCTAGCCCCCCACACATGGTGGATTTTCGGCGGGCATCTTCCTAAATAAGTGGAAAGATGGAGGATGTGTAAAAAGCCCTACTGCAAGCCACTGTAACTCAGCAGGAGAACAATCGCCAGCAACAGGAAACAAATCACCAGCAGCAGGAAACTAATCTCCAGGTCGCACAGGCCACTGCAGAGCAACAGGAGGCGAATCGCCAGTTTGCAGAAAGCCCTGCTGGAGGTAAAGAAGGGGTCCACAAGTCCTTTGCCAGTGGAACAGAAAATGGTGTGCGCCAGCTATTACCTGCAGAAGATGACACCTGCAGATGATGTGGAAGCTTACCTAGCAACTTTTTGAAAGAGTCGCTGTTCGAGAAGGATGGCAAAAAGAGCAATGTGCAGGACTGATAGGAGAGCCCCAAAAGGCCTACTATGACCTGGAACCAGATGCTGCCCAGGATTATGAGACACTGAAAGCTGAGATGCTTGTACGCATAGGTGTCACCATTGCAACCCGGGCTCAACGGGTGCATCAGTGGTCATAAAGTACTGACAGGCCGCCCCGCTCCCAAATGTTTGAATTAATACACCTCACCAAGAAGTGGCTACAGCCAGAGACTTTGCTGGGCCTTAAGATTGTAGAACGTGTGGTCATGGACCGTTATTTACATGCGCTCCCTGCCACTTTGAGGAAGTGGGTCAGCCATGGGGACCCTACGACTGCAAACCAGCTGGTGGACCTGGCGGAAAGATATATGGCTGCTGAGGACTTGTTGAACCCATCTGTGCCCCACTCCAATGTCTCTAGGGTTGAAAAAATGCTCCGGATCCGGTAAGACTGTTCCAGGGTTCAAGGGCGTGGGGAAAAATTACAAGACTGTTGCCACAAATAATGAGACTATGGGCTTAGGACCTGGAGACTGACTAAATAGGTCAGGAAGGTCTCTGAGGCCGTTTAGAGGACTGGGTAGAGAACACATAAAATGTTATTGCTGCCATGCGTTGGGCCATATTGCTGCTAACTGTTCCCTAAATGATGAACCAATGCAATGTGATAATGCTTACTTGAAAAAACACATGTCTCTTTTTGCACAGGTGGCATGTACTGCAACATGTCAGGAATGCATGGAAAAACAAATGTGTGTAATTTCAGTTGATGGAAATCCAGTCACAGCTCTACTAGATTCTGGTAGTGTAGTGACATTAATCAAAGGTGATTGTGTAAATCCCACAAATTTACACCCTAGCACTATTGGAGTTATTCGCATACATGGTGACACACGTGACTACCAGACTGCTGTGGTTAAGCTTGATACCCCTTAGGGTATGGTGGCACATTCAGTGGGGGTGGTACCCTCACTACTTCATGAAGCCCTAGTGGGAAGAGATTTTCCCCACTTGTGAAGTTTATAGGAAAACAGAAGGAGTCGGGAGGACAGAGCTCCCCTGCTGAGGAAACACTGGAACTCACACCAGACCCTTTTGATTACAAAATTGAAAGGGAAACTGTTGGCATGTACGAGGAAGGAGAAGATCCTTTTCCTTTTTCTGTAATGGCTGGGGAGCAGGAGGAGCTGGAATCCAGCCCCCTGCTTGAGTTTAATGAACAAGAAGGAAAGAAGGAATCTCTGACTCTAATAGTGAGAGTGGACAGAATGTGATGAGAGGTCAGGAAAGATGATTTTTGTACAGAACAACTAAAAGATGCCACACTCAATAGAGCCAGAGAAAACATTAAAATGATAGATGGGGTACCTGTCAGTGGCGGCTGGTGAAGTTTTAGGATGGGGGCGCCAGGCCCCGCTCTTCCTTTTTGAACCCTCCTACTTCTAATAAGCCCCTCCCCTTATAGAACCCACCCACTCCGTCCCTGTATTTCACATATTGTGTCAGGAGTACACAGCTCAGCATCACAGGACACAGTATACAGCTCAGCATCACAGAAAACAGTATACAGCTCAGCATCACAGGATACAGTATACAGCTCAGCATCACAGGACACAGTATACAGCTCAGCATCACAGGACACAGTATACAGCTCAGCATCACAGGACACAGTATACAGCTCAGCATCACAGGTGGGGTAAATTGCAGCCAATATCACAGGTGGGGACACTTATGCAGCCAATAACACAGGTGGGGGCACTTATGCAGCCAATAATACAGGTGGGGGCACTTTTGCAGCCAATAACACAGGTGGGGGCACTTTTGCAGCCAATATCACAGATGGGGGCACTTTTGCAGCTAATATCACAGGTGGGGACACTTATGCGGCCAATATCACAGGTGGGGGCACTTTTGCAGCCAATAACACAGGTGGGGGCACTTATGCAGCCAATAACACAGGTGGCGGCACTTATGCAGCCAGTGACACAGGTGGGGGCACTTATGCAGCCAGTGACACAGGTGGGGGCACTTTTGCAGCCAATAACACAGGTGGGGGCTCTTATGCAGCCAGTGACACAGGTGGGGGCACTTATGCAGCCAATAACACAAGTGGGGGCACTTATGCAGCCAATAATACAGGTGGGGACACTTATGCAGCCAATATCACAGGTGGGGGCACTTATGCAGCCAACAACACAGGTGGGGGCACTTATGCAGCCAATATCACAGGTGGGGGCACTTTTGCAGCCAATATCACAGGTGGGGGCACTTTTGCAGCCAATAACACAGGTGGGGGCACTTATGCAGCCAGTGACACAGGTGGGGGCACTTATGCAGCCAGTATCACAGGTAGGGCACTTATGCAGCCAGTGACACAGGTGGGGTACATTGCAGAGACCCCCCCAGGTCGGGACAAGTCCCACACTTAATCCATCCAATAGGCAGGCAGGCAGGATTAATACAGAGTTCGGCATGCGGAGAAGCAGGCTATGAGTCTGCAGAGTTCGCCAGGCAGAGAAGCAGGCTGTCCCTCATCGTCAAGCAGTCAGGGTCTCCGTGGAGCTGGAGTCACGTCCGCTGCCACAGTGACCCACCCCTGGCCATCGCATCCAATCACACTGAGCTGCAGGCTCAGGGCAGCCAATCAGGCTATGTGTGTGCACCTGTTCAGCGCACACACATAGACTTTAATGGATGACCAATAGGCTCACTACTTGGCTGTCAGGTGACAGCCAAGGAGCCGAAAAAAAAAAAAAAGAAAGTCAATGTACCACGCCACCTGCAGGGGGGCTGGGCTGATTTTTTTTCTCTTTAGCCGGCGGGGAGGCAGCGCCCAAGCGCCCCATATACACCAGCCGCTGCTGGTACCTGTTGAACCTAATATAGGGGTGTCTTTTCCCTACATGGCTCTTAAAAACAACTTGCTGTATTAGGTGGTAAAGCAAAGGGAGGAGGAGGTAGAGCAACTAGTGGTTCCCAAACTCTATTGCTGGATGGTATTAGATTTAGCCCATGGTCTTATGATGGGTGAAAATCTGGGTATAGAGAAGACCAAGGAGAGAATAACCCAGAGATTCTTTTGGCCCGGGTTATATGCAGATGTCAAAGAATATTGTGGGTCATGCTCAGAATGTCAGTATTCTGCACCATCACCCCATTTTTACAGTCCGCTGGTACTGTTACCAATAATTGAAGTGCCTTTTGAAAGAATTGTCATGGATCTGGTGGGGCCAGTAGTAAAGTCTGCCCGGGGCCATCAGCAAATACTGGTAATACTTGACTATGCCATGCGATATCCTGAAGCCATTCCCTTGCGTAATACCTCAGCTAAAACTATTACCTAAGAGCTTGTCCAGGTATTTAGTCATGTGGGTATTCCAAAAGAAATATTAACGGATCAAGGCACCCCATTTATGTCCCGAGTCACTAAAGAATTGTGTAAGTTGTTCAAAATCTCCCATCTCCGTGCCTGTTTACCAACCGCAAACTGATGGTCTTGTGGAGAGATTTAACAAAACACTCAAAAGCATGTTAACCACCTCAGTACTGGGCACGAAAACCCCCTTCCTGTCCAGGCCATTTTTCAGCTTTCAGCGCTATCACACTTTGAATGACAATTACTCAGTCATGCAATGCTGTACCCATATGAAATTTGTGTCCTCCTTTTCGCACAAATAGAGCTTTAGTTTGGTGGTATTTAATCACTAGTGGGTTTTTTATTTTTTGTGCTATAAATAAAAAAAGTTTGAAAATTTTGTGAAAAAATGCATTTTCTTTGTTTCGGTCATAACATTTTGCAAATTAGTAATTTTTCTTCATAAATTTTGTACAAAATTTATACTGCTACATATCTTTGGTAAAAATAACCCAAATAAGAGTATATTATTTGGTCCTTGTGTAAGTTATAGAGTCTACAAGCTATGGTGCCAATCATTGAAAATTGATCACACTGACGTCCTTTCTCATTTCTTGAGACCCTAACAAGCCAGGAAAGTACAAATACCCCCCAAAGTACCCCTTTTTGGAAATTAGACAGTCCAAGGTATTTAGTAAGAGGCATAGTGAATTTTTTGAAGTTGTAATTTTTTCCCACAATTCTTTCCAATATAAAGATTTTTTTCTTTTTTTTTCACAAATTTGTCATAGATTAACAGGTTATTTCTCACACCCAGCATATGCATACCACAAATTACACCCCAAAACCCATTTTGCTACTCCTCTTGAGCATGGCGATATCACATGTTTGAGACTTTTTCACAGCCTGGCCACATACAGAGGCCCAACATGCATGGAGTGCCGTCAGGTATTCTAGGGGCATAAATTAAACTAATCTAATGTCATGACGACCTATCACATTTTTGAAGGCCCTGGAGCACCAGGACAATGGAATTGCCCACAAAATGACCCCATTTTGGAAAGCAAACACCCCAACGCATAATTTATGAGGCATAATGAGTCTTTTGAACATGTAATTTTTTTCCAGTAGTTTTTGGAAAATGTGGGAAAAAAATGAAAACGCATTATTTTTTACACAAAGTTGTCCATTTATATGATATTTCCAACAAATAGCATGTATGTAGCAAAAATGACACCCCAAAATACATTGTACTACTCCCCCTGAGTATGGCGATACCACATGTGTGATACTTTTACATAGCCTGGCCACATACAGAGGTCCAACATTGAATTAGCACCTTCAGGCGTTCTACAAGCATAAATTACACATCTCATTTCTCAACCACCTATTACACTTTTGAAGGTCCTGGAGCACCAGGACAATGGAATTGCCCACAAAATGACCCCATTTTGGAAAGCAAACACCCCAACATATAATCTATGAGGCATAATGAGTCTTTTGAGCAGGTGTTTTTTTTCCAGTAGTTTTTGGAAAATGTGGGAAAAAAATTAAAACGCTTTTATTTTTACACAGTTGTCCATTTATATGATATTTCCAACACATAGCATGCAAAAATTACACCCCAAAATACATTCTACTACTCCCCTTGAGTATGGCAATACCAAATGTGTGAGACTTTTACAGGTGATGTTTATTGATAGGTCACTGATGTTTGACTGGCGGTGGACACTGATGGGTGACCAGTGTCTGGCTGTGGTCACTGATGGGTGACGGGGTGTCTGGGGGTGGTCACTGATGCATGATGGGTGACTGGCGGTGGTCACAGATGGGTGACAGGTGACTGGCGGTGGTCACTGATGGGTGTCTGGCGGTGGTCACTGATGGGTGACGGGTGTCTGGTGGTGGTCACTGATGGGTGACGGGTGACTGGTGGTGGTCACTGATGGGTGACTGGCGGTGGTCATTAATGGGTGCCGGGTGTCTGGCGGTGGTCACTGATGGGTGACGGGTGTCTGGTGGTGGTCACTGATGGGTGACTGGGGTGGTCACTGATGGGTGACTGGCTGTGGTCACTGATGGGTGCCGGGTGTCTGGTGGTGGTCACTGATGGGTGCCGGGTGTCTGGCGGTGGTCACTGACGGGTGGCCAGTGTCTGGCTGTGGTCACTGATGGGTGACAGGGTGTCTGGCGGTGGTCACTGATGTGTGTAACGGGTGACTGGCGGTGGTCACTGATGGGTAACAGGTGACTGGCTGTGTTCACTGATGGGTGAATGGTGGTGGTCACTGATGGGTGATGGCAGTGGTCACTGATGGGTGACTGGTGGTGGTCACTGATGGGTGACTGGTGTCTGGTGGTGGTCACTGATGGGTGACAGGTCACGGTCACTGATGGGTGACTGGCGGTGGTCACTGATGGGTGATGGGTGACAGGCCAATGTCAGTGATGGGTGACAGGCCACGGTCAGTGATGGGTGACAGGCCATGGTCACTAATGTGTGACAGTTGACACGCCATGGTCACTGCTTGGTGACGGGTGACACGCCACGGTCACTGATGGGTGACACGCCACAGTCACTGATGGGTGACAGGCCATGGTCAGTGATGGATGACAGGCCACAGTCACTGAAGGGTGACACCCCACGGTCACTGATGGATGACACGCCACGGTCACTGATGGGTGACGGGTGATAGGCCACGGTCAGTGATGGGTGACATGCCATGGTCACTGGGTGACATGCTAAGGTCACCGACGGGTGACACGCCACGGTCAGTGATGGGTGACAGGCCACGGTCACTGATGGGTGATGGGTGACATGCCACGGTCACTGACGGGTGACGGGTGACAGGTGCACTTTATGATGGCAGTCTGATAACAGGTAGGTGCACTTTATGATGACAGGTACACTTTATGGGGGCAAATGGGGTGACTGTTGGGTGACAGGTGCATTGTGGGGGCAGGAGTGAAGTGACAGGTGTGTGTTTGGTGTTTTACAGATCAGTAACTCACTGATCCTAGCTTTTCTCTCCTCACACTGGGAACTGTGAGGAGAGAAGAGCTGGTTACAGTGAGTTACTGCTCTGTTTACATTACATGTGATCTGCTGTGAGTAGATTTCAGCCGATCACAAGGTAACAGCCGCCAGCCAGTGGCTGATATCAGTGTCGGTGACAGGCAGTGTTCCCTGGGAACACACCGCCTCCGACGCCCACGCACAGCGCGCCCCCGATCGCGCGCATTCACCGTGCGAATGGGGGCAGTACCATTTGTGATCAGCCGTGACTTCATCACGGCCGATCACATGGTAAACAGCCATGACCAATGACGCAGTGTGTCCCGATCACGCGCAATCCCGGCTTAAAGGGCTGACATCATATGATGTCCGCCCAGAACAATAGCTGTTCCGCTCCGCCGTCATTTGACGGTGGGTGGATGGCAAATGATTAAAAAAAAGGTGGTGGACAAAGATATGAGAAATTGGGATTTTTTGCTGCCATACCTCATGTTTGCCATATGTGAGGTACCTCAGGCATTTAAAGGTTACTCCCCTTTTGAACTACTGTATGGTAGACATCCCAGGGGATTGCTAGATGTTGCAAAAGAAACATGGGAGGGAGCAACCACGCCTTTTAGAAGTGTCATTAAGCGTATCTCACTGATGCAAGATAGAATCACTGCTGTCATGCCGCTTGTATGGGAACATATGGAGCAAGCCCAGGAGGCCTAGAGAAGGGTTTATAATTGGGGTGCCAAGACCCAGGTCTTCAGCCCTGGTGATAGAGTGCTGGTACTAGTCCCCCCAGTTGAGAGTAAATTCCTAGCAAACTGACAAGGTCCCTTTGAAATTATGGAAAGAGTAAGGGGAGGTAAACTACAGGAGGTCCCTGGGTTACAAACAAGATAGGGTCTGTAGGTTTGTTCTTCAGTTGAGTTTGTTTGTAAGTCGGAACAGGTACATTTTTTATGTGTAGCTCCAGCCAAAATAACTATTTTTAAGCTTTTTGGATAGCATAGGGAAGGGGTAACACCCCTGTAATGTTTGTTTTGCTGTCTATGTTTCTTTTCAGAAGATTTAACCTCACTTCCTGTCCCAATGATAATCAGATTTAGAAAATTTCAGGTTGTTGTGGAAACAAACTTTTGTGATAAAACATCAGTGGAGACACCTTTTCCCATAATAACTCTTACAGGAGTGAATTTCCCTTCCTAGGGGTAGATTTCCTCTCACTTCCTGTTGTCTCTTTCCGTTTGTAAGTAGGAGTCGTTTGTAAGTCGGATATTTGTAACTAGGGGACCAGCCAGGGAAAAGGAACTTGAGCAAATATATCACATTAATCTCTTGAAACCTTGGAAGGAGAGAGACATTACTGGCAATGCCAAACCCCCCAAAAGGACATGTCCCCTGTGACTCTTGAAGTACCCATAACTGAAACCTTGAAAGTGGCCCAACAGAAGGACGTTAAAGAATTTGTGAGTAAGAATAGAGACTTTTTTCTCACCTGCCCGGACTGATCAAAATGATACAGCATGACATAATTACAGAACCAGGCGTCTGCATAAATGTAAAGCCCTATAGAGTACCCGAGGCTATGCGGGAAGCAGTTGCAAAGGAAGCAAAGAACATGTTAGAGCTGGGCGTGATAGAGGAGTCCCACAGTGATTGCTCAAGTCCCATAGTGTTGGTCCCAAAACCAGATGGTTTTGTAATGATTTCAGGAAGTTGGACAGCGCGTCCAAAATTGATCCATACCCAATGCCTCGAATCAACGAGCTTGTTGACAGATTGGGAAGTACCAGGTACATAACTACTTTAGATCTGACTAAAGGTTATTGACAGATACTCCTAACAAAGTTTGCGAAAGAGAAAACTGTGTTTTCTACCCCTGAGGAGTCTTTCCAGTATAAGCGGATGCCTTTTGGCTTCGCATGGTGCTCCTGCCTCATTCAAGAGAATGATGGATAAGACCTTAAGACCTATTTGGACAATGTAGTCATTCACAGCCCAGATTGGGAATCTCATTTGCCCCGGGTGCAAGCAGTAGTAGATTCTCTTAGGGAAGCAGGACTCACTGCCAACCCCAGAAAGTGTGTCATAGGCTTGGAGGAGGCCAAATACCTTGGCTACATTATTGGCCGGGGGCTGATCAAGCCTCAGATCAATAAGATTGAGGCATTTCAAATGTGACCCCAACCTATAAATTACATAGTTACATAGTAACCTATAAATAAATAAACCTATAAATAAAAAGCAAGTTTGTGCATTTCTTGGGATCACAGGGTACTACAGGCGTTTTATACCCAATTTTGCTACCATTGCAGCCCCACTGATGGATCTGATGAAGGGTAGAGTGTCAGTTATGATTAAGTGGAATTCGGAGGCAGAGAAGGCATTTTAAATGTTTAAGCAAGCGCTTTGTAAAATCTGGGGTCACATGCACAGGTTGCACACAAAGGAGTTTGTGGTGGAGATGGATGCTTCTGATGTGGGACTGGGTGCTGTACTGTCCCAAGTCAGAGACGGGGAGGAACACCCATGGTCCACCTGAGCAGAAAGCTCATCAGACGTCAGAAAAACGAAGAAGGAATGTTTAGCTATCAAGTGGGCCTTGGGGGCGTGGCCTGGAGCGCTATGCAGTAGGTTGCACGAGGAGTGAGCTCCGCGTTACACTACTCCTGTTGTATATAACTTGCCTACCGACTAGTTCTGCCAGAACCGATCAAATGCCCCTCTTAAATGGATGTGTGATAACAAGGAGAAAAACAGTTGGGTGACAAGTTGGTTCCTTGCTCTTCAAGCATTTAAGTTGACAGTGAAACATAGAGCTGGGAAACTCCAAAATAATGCTGATGCCCTCTCCTGTGTCCATTGTCTGGTTGGGACAGTTGCTCAGCCGTAGGGGCTTGAGCAGGGGGGGATATGTAACATTATGAAAGGAGAGGTGATTGATGGACATTATGTTTCACCTCACATGCATTAATTTGCAGGAAACTAAGGTGGAATTCAGTCCAGGATTTACCAGCCACCTTGGCAGGGTGGGTTCCGGACCAGATTTTGTGGTCCACTTGTGTCCACCAACAGGTGGTATAAATTAACAGAAGAGCAAAGGTGTGCTCTGGCCTTAGACTCGGGATGCATCAAACCAGAAAGAGCTGCTGAACTGAAGTTTGCTTTATGACTGAAACAAAAGGTTTGCATTGTCTTTGTTTTGTGGGTGACTGGGAGAAGCCCTTCACCACTCAGTTAGGAAAACTGGAAATGTTTAGTAAGAGCCTGGATGGCAAGGATTTATTTTCTGTTTTGTTTGTTTGATTTTTATGCAACCTTTTAAAATAAAACTGGCTACAAGTCAGCTTTTAAGAAAATCAGCTGTTTGGACTGCCTTTTTCCCAGGGAAGGTGACCCCATTGAGCTAACCCCCCACAAAATATACCAAATTGACAATTCCTGCGCTTAATGGTGAATATGTGCAAATTGATACAAAATTTGTGCATATAGTTGAAAATTTGATGAATAAATCTGTAGACTACTTTATAAATGTGCAATAATAGATTGCTGGGATGCTGCTCTTTGAAGGTGTCTGTGCCTTTGAATATGTAACTATTATAAGAGCGCTACCCCACCTAACAAAATTCATAAACTTATATTGATACTAAAACAAATATTAAAGTGCAAATGCGGCAATAAAGTCTGGCTCTTTAAAGGTGTCCGTGCCTTTAAATATGTGATTAGTATGAGAGCGCTACCCCACGTAACAAATTCATGAACTTATAACATATTAATACTGAAACAAATATTAAAGTGCAAGTACAACAATAAAGTCCATATAAGGTTCATAAGCTTTCTCAAACTTCACAATCTTCATAGTGTATATCCTTATTTCCATATGCAAGTATAAAGTGCCAAGTGCTGCTATATTCAATCTGTGCAGTCCATGCTCCCCTTTTGTGTGCCCTTGCATTCCCCAGATATCATGGACTTCCTTAACAGAAGTCTCAGGTGCTTCTGCTGATGGCTGGGCTTTATTGTCCTACAGACTGGAACTCCGTTGCTAGCTCGAGATGTCCACATTCATGTGGTTGATAACAGATGGGAGAGAAAAGGTATAATGTGTAAATCACTTTTATTTAGGTTTAAAAACAAGTAGCATCCAATTACATGTAAATTTGCATTCTAATATGTAAAAACCAGAAGCCGGAAGTATGTAACGACCTGCGTCTCACCGGCCGGAAATGACTTCATCACCCGAGGCCATCTGATGCGTTTCATCCCTCCCATGAGACGTTATCAAAGGATAATTAATATCAAAGGCCATTAAAGCAGAGTTCCACTCTATTAAAAGTCAGCAGCTACAAAAAGTGTAGCTGCTGACTTTTAATAATCGGACACTCACCTGTTCCAGGGTCCAGCGATGCAGCCGCCCGCAGCATCGCTCTTCTCCCCAACCCTATGGCGGCGGCGGCGTCACAAGTGTCGGCACCCGGCTTTGGCTTCAAAGCCAGGTGCGCACTACGCATGTTAAAGTCGCGCTGCACTATGTGAATGGTCGGCGTATCTTCTGGGACCTGTGACGTGTCCCAGAAGATCGCTGAGAGGAAGGGGGGAAGATGAACGTCCTTCTGGTTCTGTGGCACCAGGAGAGGAAGTGGACCTGGGACCCTGTGAAAAGAGGGTCCCCGATGCCCTGTGAAAACAGGGTTCCCGATCCCCTGTGAAAACAGGGCCCCCGGTCCCCCCGCCTAAGAAATTACATGCCAATTGTGGCATGTCGGGGGGTTACCTTCCCTTAAAGCGGAAGTTCCAATTTTGGGTGGAACTCTGCTTTAAGTATATCCTAAGACCCCTTTCACGCCAGGGCCGCCCGAGCGTTAGCGATAACACACCACTAATTTGCGGCGCTTTACTGCTTGTTATAGCGGCACTACGGCGCTGCTATTCGGGCGGCAGCGGTGTGCTTTTAAGCCCCCCACAAGGGGTTAAAAAGGGGTTAAAAGTACCGGTTAGCGGTACTCCCGAATTGGTGTTCAGGCGATTCGGAGCGCTGCCCCATTGTTTTCAATGGGCAGGGGCGGTAGAGGAGTGGTGAATACACCGCTCCCACACCGCCCCAAAGATGTGGCTTGCAGGACTTTTTTTTACCGTCCTGCAAGCGCACTGCTCCAGTGTGAAAGCACTCGGGCTTTCACACTGGGGTGTATTGGGGGAGTTTTTCAGGCGCTTTTCAGTTGCTAATTTTAGCGCAAAAGTGCCTGAAAAACATTCTGGTGTGAAAGGGGTCTAAATGTTGACAATTTCAGAATACCTGAATTTCTGTGTCCATCAATGAACTTCAAGAAAAAGTTTTTATGGTAAGTACAAAAATATTATTAGGATTCCATATAAAGCAGTAACTCAGATAGATAGATAGATTGATCCTAGCAATCGAAAATAAAAAAAAGTTCAGTTGATTGTAGGAAACTCTGTTGGGCACCTTGATCAAATGTAGATGACACGTTTTAGCAAGAAGGGAAATGTGCTACATGTTTTCATTTAATCAAAGCATTATTTTGGCAGTGGGTACTAAATCCTTGTGTGACCTCTTACTTCTATTAGACACAAATGTATCTTGTTAAAGGGATTCATGCCTACAATACTGCATGCAGTAAACAAACTCCTGATTTATTTTTTGCATTAATATTTTTTTTTAAAAAGGTGACTTGTCCAGTTGTTTCCAAAGATCTGATTGGTAAGTTGGAGATATACATACTACTACATACTAATTGAAAGGTGTCAAGATTAAACTTTTTAATGGAAAAGTGTGTTTTGCTCGCGATTTAGGTAAACAACATTTTTTATCAACAATAATCAGCAAAATATCATCATAGTTTATTACTCTTTAAACAGACATGAGAATGTTTTTTTTTCTTTTCCAAAGTTTTATTTGGAAATTTTGCAGTCTAGCTACAATGATCAGCATAACTGGTAAGCTACAGAGTTAACACAAATTAGAGTATGAAGAAAATAATGCATTCATGACCAAGAGTGGAACAAAAAGGCTTCAAAGCTCATACACAGTCAGGTCCATAAATATTGGGACATCAACACAATTCTAATCTTTTAGGCTCTATACACCACCACAATGCATTTGACATGAAACAAACAAGATATGCTTTAACTGCAGACATTCAGCTTTAATCCAAATCAGGTGAACGGTGTAGGAATTACAACAGTTTGTATATGTGCCTCCCACTTTTTAAGGGACCAAAAGTAATGGGACAGTTTAACAATCATAAATCAAACTTTCACTTTTTAATACTTGGTTGCAAATCCTTTGCAGTCAATTACAGCCTGAAGTCTGGAACCCATAGACATCACCAGACGCTGGGTTTCATCCTGGGTGATGCTCTGCCAGGCCTCTACTGCAACTGTCTTCAGTTCCTGCTTGTTCTTGGGGCATTTTCCCTTCAGTTTTGTCTTCAGCAAGTGAAATGCATGCTTAATCGGATTCAGGTCAGGTGATTGACTTGGCCATTGCATAGCATTCCACTTCTTTCCCTTGTCCATCTGCACTGAGAAGCGCCGTCCAATGAGTTCTGAAGCATTTGGCTGAATATGAGCAGATAATATTGCCCGAAACACTTCAGAATTCATCCTGCTGCTTTTGTCAGCAGTCACATCATCAATAAATACAAGAGAACCAGTTCCATTGGCAGCCATACATGCCCACGCCATGACACTACCACCATCATGCTTCACTGATGAGGTGGTATGCTTTGGATCATGAGCTATTCCTCTCCTTCTCCATACTCTTCTTTTCCCATCACTCTGGTACAATTTGATCTTGGTCTCATCTGTCCATAGGATGTTGTTCCAGAACTGTGAAGGCTTTTTTAGATGTTGTTTGGCAAACTCTAATCTGGCCTTCCTGTTTTTGAGGCTCACCAATGGTTTACATCTTGTGGTGAACCCTCTGTATTCACTCTGGTGTCTTCCCTTGATTGTTGACTTTGACACACATACACCTACCTCCTGGAGAGTGTTCTTGATCTGGCCAACTGCTGTGAAGGGTGTTTTCTTCACCAGGGAAAGAATTCTTCGGTCATCTTCGGTCATCCACCACAGTTGTTTTCCGTGGTCTTCCGGGTCTTTTGGTGTTACTGAGCTCAGCGGTGTGTTCTTTCTTTTTAAGGATGTTCCAAACAGTTGATTTGGCCACACCTAATGTTTCTGCTATCTCTCTGATGGGTTTGTTTTGTTTTTTCAGCCTAATGATGGCTTGCTTCACTGAGAGTGACAGCTCTTTGGATCTCATATTGAGAGTTGACAGCAACAGGTTTCAAATGCAAATGGCACACTTGAAATTAACTCTGGACCTTTTATCTGCTCCTTGTAAATGGGATAGTGAGGGAATAACACACACCTGGCCATGGAACAGCTGAGCAGCTAATTGTCCCATTACTTTGGGTCCCTTAAAAAGTGGGAGGCACATATACAAACTGTTGCAATTCCTGCACCATTCATCTGATTTGGATGTAAATACCCTCACATTAAAGCTCAAAGCCTGCAGTTAAAGCACATCTTGTTTGTTGCATTTCAAATCCATTGTGGTGGTGTATAGAGCTAAAAAGATTAGAATTGTGTTGATGTCCCAATATTTATGGACCTGACTGTAGGTTATATGAAGGGAGAATGATATACGTTGAATGTGCCAGTAGTATACAGCACATCCCAGCAGTGCAAAACTGGTGAAAAAGAAGACAGAGTAAGTTGGCATAGGAATGTGGGAGAGGGGCTGAGTTTGGGAGAAGGTGGGAGGTTGGATGGAAATAATGCGATTGATAGGGGTCAGTGTACAGTGGACTGAAAGGGATTCAAAAGGACAAGGTTATAGCATATATATAACCAAGTACAAACACTGTTCGTTTTCTTTTTCACACCTTTTTTTTTTATTTTAACCTGTTAATCCTGCTATTAGCTTACTTTCTTCCCAAGGGTGACAACTGTACTTAGCTGCATTATCACCCTAGAACAGAGAACACAGGCAGAGGAGATTTGTAGTCCACGGAGAGAGCAGGGGGCAATGCTAAATGATATCACTGCATAGACAGAGAGTTATCGTTTTTTTTTTTTTTTAAATAATAAAATGCTTTAAATTTTTACAGTTTACATACACTTTAACAATTAGTAATATAATATGAGATGGAGGCAGCAATATCAAAGTTAGGTCTTACTCCATTAAGAGTTTGGTATGGTGGTCTCTCATTAATCATGAAGCTGCACACGCCCCTTTCATCTTCAGAAAAAGGAGAGGGATTTTTTTTCCAAATGCAGCAGGGGTTTGTTTGGATGCCAAAAGCATAACATTTGCTTGAGTTTGTTGATGGCTGGAGAGGATACCAATTTTAGTATGAAGTAGGCTTGACCAGGGATCTCTTATAATATGGTTTCAGAATAATGAGGAGAGAAGATGAAACTGTTTAGCCCAGAATCAAATTGTAATAGAGCAGGACCTCTAGGTGTGCATCATATCTTCATCAGAAACACAGAAGCATTGCTTGGATGAAAAGCGGTAAAAGTGGGCTATTCTCGTGGGGCCTTGATACCATCTACTTATGACCTTAGAGGTTGGTTTTATAGTAGGGATGTTGGAAGAGCATTTAGAGACTGAATTTTATATAGTCACCTGGTCTTCTAGAAAAAAAGGGCAGAGAATTTAATTTAACACTTTATAAGCAGTTACAGCAATAGTTATTTTCATTTTTGGATAAAGATTTTACATAAATAAAACCTGGTCATAGTAAGCATCCCTGTTAGTGTTAAATGGTTTGTCTCAACCCTCTGGCTGCGTTCACACTTATTGGAATTGGATGCAGGTTTCCCTCCTACTGCATTAGGGAGAGGTTTCTGTTGGTGCTCTGAGGGAGAGTTTATCATTCTAAAATCATCTACTACTGCATTAGGGAGAGGTTCCTGTTGGTGCTCTGAGAGAGAGTTTATCGTTCTAAAACCATCTACTACTGAATTAGGGAGAGGTTCCTGTTTGTGCTCTGAGGGAGAGTTTATCGTCATAAAACCATCTCCTACTGCATTAGAGAGAGGTTCCTGTCGTTGCTGTGAGGGGGAGATTATTGTTCTAAAATCATCTCATACTGCAGTAGGGACAGGTTCCTGTCGGTGCTGTGAAAGATTATCGTTCTAAAATCATCTCATACTGGTGTAGGGAGAGGTTCCTGCTGCTGGTGTGAGCGGTGCATTTCTTGCACAAAAATAAAAAGTGCATCTAAAATTTTCTTTTTAAAAAAAAAAAAAAAAAAAGAATAATAATTTATTATTCTTTTTTTTTTAGTATTAATAAATAGTGCTACATAGTACATTTGTGTCCAGAATGAGGAGAGTGTCAAATAAGGGACGTGGTGCTGCTGGTGTTTTTGGTGTTGCTGAAGCTCCTGTTGCAAGGAGAGAACGTGGTCGATCTGTGGCAGCTACACGCACAAGTGAAACACCTTCCTCAGGTAGCTGACAGAACCTTCAAGGTTATATGGTAGGCCCGAATGCCGCTCAACGAATGGTGAGGCCAGAACAAGTACAGGCGATAGTAGATTGGGTGGCTGACAATGCCTCCAGTTCCTTCACATTGTCTCCCACCCGGTCCCTTAATGAAAGCTCAGAGTTGCCACCTGAACCCCATGGCCATCTGTCTTTCACCTTAGCCCCTTGTAAATCAGCCAAGCAGTCTGAGCCCCAAGTCATGCAGCAGTCTCTTATGCTTTTTAATGACTCTGCTAGTGTGCTTTCTGTGGGCCATCCACATAGCCCTGCCCCAGAAGTGGAAGACATTGAGTGCACCGATGCCCAACCACTTCTGTTGCAGGATGAGGACATGGAAACACCACCGCAGCACGTCTCTGATGACGAAACACAGGTGCCAACTGCTGCGGCTTTCCTCAGTGTGCAGACTGACAAGGAGGGCAGTGGTGAAGGGTGGGTGGAAGATGATGTGGAGGATGATGAGGTCCTAGACCCCACATGGAATCAAGGTCATGCGAGTGACGTGTGCAGTTTGGAGGAAGAGGTGGTGGTCGCACAGAGGCACCAGCACAACAAAAGAGGAAGCAGGTTGTAAAAGCGGAGCGAGCGTCCCCTAGACAGTATGCCTGCTACTACCCACCGCACCCAGGGACCTAACACACCAAAGGCAGCTCAAAGGCGTTCCCTGGCATGGCAGTTCTTCAGACAATGTGCTGACTACAAGACACAAGTGGTTTGCACACTGTGCAATGAGAGCCTGAAGCGAGGCACAAATGTTCTAAACCTGAGCACAACCTGCATGAACAAGCATCTAAATTCAAAGCACTTGCTGCAGTGGAATAAGTACCTCAAAATCCAAGAAAGGTCTCGGCCTCCTCCTGCTTCCTCTTCTGCTGCTGCCTCGGCCTCTTCCTCCACTTCTACAGTTTGTGTCACCTGCCACCCAGCAAACAGAGCATGTGACAGCAACGCCACCATGTCCGCCACCGTCCCCAAGCATTTCCACACGGTCCCATGGAAGCTTACAGCTCTCCATCTCCTAAACACTGGAGAGAAAGAGGAAGTACCCCCCTACCCACCCGCGATCCCTGGCCCTGAATGCCAGCATTTCAAAATTCCTGGTTTTTGAAATGCTGTCATTACTTCTGGTGGACACGGACAGTTTTAAAAACCTGATGGCGATGGCTGTCCCACAGTGCGTGGTTCCCAGCCACCACTACTTTTCCAGGTGAGCCATCCCTTCCCTGCACAAACAAGTCGGGGACGAGATCAAGTGTGCACTGCGCAACGCCATCTGTGGCAAGGTCCACATAACCACTGATACGTGGACCAGTAAGCACAGGCAGGGACGCTATATCTCGCTAACTGCACACTGGGCAAATGTAGTGGCGGGTGGGCCTGAGGCGGCTAGCCGTTTGGCGCATGTCCTTACGCCACCGAGGATTGCAGGGCATTTCTCTTTGCCTCCTGTTGCCTCCTCCTCCTACTGCGCTTCCTCCTCCTCCTCCTCTACCACCTCCTCATCCGCTCAGCGTAACACCTTCACCACCAGCTTCAGCACATCCAGGGGGAAACGACAACAGGCTGTTTTAAAACTGATATGTTTGGGGGATAAACCCCACACTGCGCAGCAGCTGTGGATGGGCATTGAACAACAGACCTATGAGTGGTTGTTGCCACTGAGCCTCAAGCCTGGCCTGGTCGTGTGCAATAATGGGCGAAATCTCGTGGCAGCTCTGGGCCTAGCCGGTTTAATACACATCCCTTGCCTGGCGCATGTGCTGAATTTTGTGGTGCAGAAATTTCTAAAAAAACTACCCGGATATGTCAGAGCTGCTGCAGAAAGTGCGGGCCGTCTGTGCGTGCTTTCAGCGTTCTCACCCTGCTGCTGCTCGCCTGCCTGCGCTGCAGCGGAACTTCGGCCTTCCTGCTCACCCCCTCCTATGCGACGTGCTCACAAGGTGGAACTCCACCTTGCACATGCTGGAGAGACTGTGTGAGCAACAGCAGGCAATAGTGGAGTTTCAGCTGCAGCATGCACGGGTCAGTCGCTCTGCAGAACAGCACCACTTCACCACCAACGAGTGGGCCTCCATGCGAGACCTGTGTACCATATTGCGGTGTTTCGAGTACTCCACCAACATGGCCAGTGCCGATGACGCGGCTCTCAGCGTTACTATCCCACTTCTATGTCTCCTTGAAAAAACACTTTGGGCGATGATGGAAGAGGATGTGGCACAGAAGGAGGAGGAAGAGGGGTCATTTCCACGGTTATCAGGCCAGTCATTCACAAGTGGCTCGGAGGGTGGGTTCCTGCACCAACATAAGCCAGGGCACAGTTCTGGAGGATGAGAAGGACGAGGAAGATGATGATGATGAGGAGGAGAAACCGTGTTCACAGCAGGGTGGCACCCAACGCCACTCCTGGGCATCACTGGAGAATGGCTGGGGGGATACGGAGGACACAGATGATACACCTCCCACAGAGGACAGCTTGTCTTTGCCTCTGGGCAGCCTGGCACACATTAGCGACTACATGCTGCAGTGCCTGCTCAACAACAGCCGAGTTGCCCACATTTTAACTTGCGCCGATTACTGGGTGGCCACCCTGCTGGATCCCCATTACAAGGATAACGTGCCGTCCTTAATTCCCTCACTGGAGCATGATCGAAAGATGCGTGACTACCAGCGCACGCTGGTAGACACACTGCTCAGGGCATTCCCAAATGACACAGGGGGCTCTGTGGAAGCACAAGGTGAAGGTGGAGGAGGAGGAAGAGGACACCAACACAGCTGTGGCACCGCCAGCACCTCAGAAGGCAGGGTTAGCATGGCCGAAATGTGGAAAAGCTTTGTCAGCAGCCCGCCACAACAAAAAGCACCATCAGCTGATAGGCAACTTCTTAGCAGGAGGCAGCATTTCAGCAACATGGTGGAACAGTTTGTGTGCACACACCTACACGTACTGACTGATGGGTCTGCCCCATTCATCTTCTGGGTCTCCAAATTGGGCACATGGCCTGAGCTTGCCCTTTATGCCTTGGAGGTGCTGGCCTGCCCTGTAGCCAGTGTATTGTCTGAACGTGTGTTTAGAACAGCAGGGGGCGTTATCACAGACAAGCACAACCGCCTGTCCACAGCCAACGTGGACAAGCTAACGTTTATTAAAATGAACTAGCCATGGATCCCACAAGACTTGTCTGTACCTTGTGCAGAATAGACATTTATACCGGCCTCACATAGCCATTGGTATACTTGTTTTTTTTTTAATATGTCTCAATATTTTGGGGGCTACCCCAATTAGAAAAAAACAAAACAAACAAATAACAGTGTTGGCTACCTCCTCCTCCTCCTCCACCACCGCCACTTCCACCTACACTGCCACGGTCATGGCCTAGTCAACCTCTAGGCTCCTACTCCACATCCACCTCCTCCTCCCATTTTTTTTTTGTGATTTTAAGTTATTTCCCTATCCACATTTGTTTGTAGGGCACTTGTCCTACTCCTTACCCCCATTTTGCTTCCTTTTGCAGCCCTCTAGCCCTTTCCAGGACTTTTTTACAGCCATTTTTGTTCCCAAAAGTTCGGGTCACCATTAACTTCAATGGGGTTCGGGGTCCGGGGTCAAGTTCGGGTCAAGTTCGGTACTGAACCCGAACTTTTCCGCTAAATTCGACCGAACCAGACGAACCCGTTCATCGGACAAAATTTTACTTAAGATTTTCGTATCGTGCGTACGGGCTTTAGGGTGTTACTGTGCTTTTTATTTTTTTGGATAAAAGCTTACTTCAAAGAAACTGTTATGTTGCATTCTTTCCTGGGTACCTCTGCTACAAGCCAGTGACAGATTTGTAAATACATGAGGAATTCTCTGGCAGAAAGATGTGCCAGATCTATAATAGTATCAAAGGTGATTGGTTTATAGCGGAGAAGGTGATGAGCTGAGTAAAAGTTAGAAGACATCCTTCATCTAAAACCAGGAGGATATTCAAAAGTGGGAATGAATGTAGGATTGCTTACAAGAGTGATTTATTTATATGGATAAGGTGAGTGATTTTGTTATGCCCAGCTCGGTGGGTGGGACCAAAAACTACTTTCACTCGGTGTATAAGGAATCCCAAAACTCATTAGTTCTGAAGGCTTGGATTTTTTCCAAGAGGTTTATGCCAAAATTAAGAGGAGATATTGGACAGTAGTTGTTGATGTGAAAGCTATCTTTCCATGGTTTGGGAACTATAGCTATGTTGAATGCTAGAGTCAGCTCATAAATCATTATGGGACTGGAGGTAGTTAAATATGTCTGCTAAAAAGGGAAACCGTATTTCTTAATATTTCTTCTAATAAAAATTAGAGAAGCCTTTGAAGCCATGAGTCGTGTGGGGTTTAAGCCAACGTTCACATTGGGCCGATTTGACATGTCAAATTGCATGCCTAATCGCCGGCTATTGCCGGCATTAGTTCCTGTACTACTTTTGGTGACTTCTGGGGTGATTTGAATAGACATCTGTGCATGAACCCGCACGGATGTGTGTGAAATTGCTCACAAAGTCGGACTGCATTGCCGGTTTGAAATTGTGCTGAACTCGCACGATTTCAAACCCGCCCTCAATGGTGTTTTGATGGCTAATTGAATTTCCTGGGTTGTGATTGAGGCATTCAGTTTCGTTTTATGATGATCAGAGATAGGGGAAGGCTGGTCAAGATCCTTAAAAAGGCACAGGGGGCTCCTCCTTCATGCATTACTAGATGTACAACCCATTCATTGTTCAACTGTTCGGTCGGCTGGCTGATCAGTTAGGCAGCTGACTCCTCTGACACTCATGCTATGAGCTGGATTTTACTATGTTATTATGGCTATTTATCTGTATTATTTTACTGGCAGAAATGCTCTCATCTTAGTCAAAGGGGTATGAGTTAGGGTAATAAGATGCTAAGTGAGAACTGAAATAATTGAGAATGGAAGAGGGGAGTGCTGTGAGTGTACCTTTAGGCTGGGTTCACAGTGAAGCACAGAGCGACTCACAGCAGGGGCCCTCTGCGTCCCTGTTCACAGTTTCCGGTCCGATTTCAGCCCACATTTTTGGCTGAATTCATACCTGAAACGGACCAAAAGACGCACAGGACTCCTATGCAATTCACATCGGAGCCGCTCTGGAGATGTTGGAACCGGCTCCCTAGAGAAATGGTCACAATCTCCTGGCATGTGAACTGGATGCTGTGAAACCCGCATCCAGTTCACAATGGTGTGAACCCAGCCTTAAGGTCTTTGATTTTGATAGGGTAGGGGATAGGGAGCATTTTAAGAGCCTTGCTAGAAGGGGGCCTTGTTTGTTAGCTCTGAAGTAGAAGAACTACTCAACAGAGATCTTTTTTTTTTTTTTTTGCATTTAAGAATAAATTCATTTCAGTTTGAACATTCTCGAGGCATGTCTTGAGGGTTGAAGATGGTGAAAGTTTATATTCTTTTTTTTTTGTTTGCTTAGCATTAAGAGGTTTAAACTTGGACTTCCCCTTGTTTTTTCATAGCTGCGGCTATACCAACAATTACCCCTTTCAGGGTAAGCTTCCTAGAGGATGATAGGGGAGTCAGTAGATAGTAGATTGTTTGCATAGTTTTTGCATAGTTATTTTGGAAATTAGATTGAAAATGTCATATTTTTAGGACACTTTGTTGATTAAAAAGAGGGAAATTGATAAAGTCGAACTAAACCCCTCGATTTAACAGCATAAAAAGTTACAAAGGTCACATTGTTGTATAAGAAGCCCTGTAAAATTAAAATCTGCTGTTTTCTTTGTGTGGGAGTATTTTCTTGAAGACAATAAGCATGGCTGTTTTCTTTTCTGTGAAGCAACCCTGATGGTCATGGGTATAGTGTTTACTAAGGAAGGAAGAGGTGACGTGAGTGGATAGTCTAGTTTCTTATAAGCAGATTACATCTGCATGATAGGACTTGAAAGGTGAAGGCTTTGTCTTGCTTTTTAGGTACATGAAACCCTTGCACATTATGTGGTTGATTTTCTAAAACTTGAGAGTGCAAAATCTGGTGCAGTTGTGCATGGTCAGCTTCTAACTTCAGCTTGTTCAATTTAGCTTTGACAAAAAAAAATGGAAGCTGATTTCTATGCAGAGCTGCACCAGATTTTGCACTCTCCTGTTTTAGTAAATCAACTTAATTGAGTGCCTTTAGATTGAAATAGATACATGCCAGCTACCGGAGAAAGATTGAGGGGGTTGGGTTGGAGGAAGAAAAAGGAGAGGAATGGAAGAAACCAACATAGGGACAAGTGCACAACCCCCCGATGCAGAACCTGTGTGTCCAGGGTTGTGCACCTGTCCCTTTGTACCTTGTACCTTTCATACTCAGCTGTGTGAATGAGCCTGTACTGATATGGCTGTATCATCAGGGGGTGGGGGCAGAAGTGGCACATTTTCCTGAGAGTTACTATGTGAAGGGGGGACGTGCTTTGAGCTTCAGTCTGGGTCGCCGATGGGGCTGTACAGGCAGCCCTATCACACCAAGCCCCATTGGCTCCATAGATGGGCTGCCAGCCAGGCCTGAAAATATACTTACACTAACACAAAAACATCCTACTCTAGCACTCTAGCAACGCTAGGGGGTAAAACATATTGTATTCTTTTACAGGCCATTTTTCTTTTACAAAAAAACTTTGTGACACATTTAGGTTTCTGGATTTGTCAACATGATACTGATTTTGTCCTTGGATATGTCTCTGCTTTTGTCAGGGTAGTTATCGCATCCATCTACCCCTTTTACTGTGGCACATTGCCCACTTTGCACACCAGGTAAGTGCCCTCCTTTCCTCTGTAGGCCCCAGAGTCCCAGTCTACCCCTGTGAATCAGCCCTGGTGCTTGTCAGGTATTTGACACAGTCTTAAAATTTGGAGGGGGGGGGGCCTGTCAGGCAAGGAGTACAGGGCTCCATAATTTCTAATGATGGTCTTCTTTTGGATACTCCATTCACTGGCACCTCAATAAAAGGGAGGTCTGCAAACTCACTCCGGTCAGACGAAGCGGAAGCCTTAATAGTCCATGGAGATAGAATTCTGCCAGTGGCACCATCGATTCAGGGACATTTTTTTCCTTCTAGTGACACCACTGATGCAGGACATTTTTTCTTTCAAAGGGCACATTTTTTAGCCCATATTTGTGAATTGATAATAAACTCTTTAGGTTGCTGTAGTGTACCACAACCATTGCCACTATTTTGGCTCTGCTATTATTAGAAGGTGGCAGGGGGTGCAGTTTGTCATCTTTGCCCTGGGATGACCTTGTCCTGGCATTGTCTGTGAGTGATTTCCCAGAAATTTGGTTTGTCCATTGAAGAAGCCAAATTGACTTTTAATATAGGTTTGAAGGAGTCCAAATTATCAGATATTTGGGTTTGAGACTAAAGAGAGGCATTGGCAGATTGCCAAGGTTGCAGCAACCGTGAGCTAATGTTAAGGATAATCACTTGTATTGTGTACTGGAAAATATATGTCTTTAGAGAAAGAATTAGCATTCCAGAGTGAATAGTGTATAAGCCAAACAGGTGGGTATTGATAGCATGAAGAATTAGAATTACTTGAGGTAGAGGTAGGGGTTGGAATGGTAAACCAAGGAAGAGTGGTTGGTGGATTGCATGTAGAGCTAGTAAATGAACAGGAGGCACATTCACCAAAAAGTAGTCACAAAGAAGGAGTTGCTTGAGAAATCTTTGGAATAGAGCCATTTAGCAGATGGTGACTGGGAAAGAACTAACTGATACTCTAATACTCTGTTGCTACACTGCTACTCCATTAATTGGAATCTTGAGCAAGGAAATCCCTCAAAGGTAGTAGATTGAGTGTCTGAGAGTGAAAGGAATTGCAAAGATTTCAAGGCTTGCCGGACCTTTGTTTGACGGTAAAGCCAGTTCTTTCTAAGGCATTATTATTTTTGTTTTTCCTAATAATTTTATTGGAATGTTTTCATTTGTAAAACAAAACATACAAAAACAAATCAGGACATAAAAAAGGAGGTTACAAAATGTACGCATAATTACATGCATGTAAAAAATACAAGGAAGATTCCACCCATATAATAGTTATTACTTGCATGACACAGCAGAGAAATAAATCCACATACATCCCTTCAGAAGGTAACACATTAGTCCAAGGCATGGAGAAACCCCTGCTAGCATCACCGAAATCCAAATGTAATACAATATCACGTGGAAGCTTCAGTACAGCTGGAGCAAAAAAAAAGAAAAGGGGGACAGAAAAATGTATTAAACAGTCACACCAAGTTAACAATTCACCTTGTCGTGGCAAATATCTATAAGCACAACTATACCAGTTGGAGCTGTTCTAGACCATTATTAAGCCCAGAATGTTATCTCTGTTTCAAAAGTTTTATTAGTGTAGAACAGGTACAAAGGGGTAACTGTACAAAAAGCCATACAAATGCTAGATAGATCCATATATGTACAGGTTTAAGGGTCAGGCAAATATAGTCACAAGTATTATATCTATAAACAGTTACTAGTTACAGTAAGACTTCATATTTAGATAGATGGAAGACACCAGGAAGAAGCTTAGATACTAAATCCTATAAGAGGTCACCTCCCAATCCAGATGCCCCGCCCAGAATGTTATCTCATATGCACACAGGAATCACATTCTGCTCCATACGGTGTTAATCAGCATTGTAACAGCCTGTAAGATACTAAGGAAAAGGGGGCTAGACCAGGTAATTAGAGTTGAGCGAACGCCTGGATGTTCAGGTTCGGCGGGTTCGGCCGAACTTCACGGAAACGTTCGGGTTCGGTACCGAATGTTACCCGAACTTGACCCCGAACCCCATTGAAGTCATTGGGGACCCAAACTTTTCGGCACAAAAATGGCTGTAAAAAAGTCCTGGAAAGTGGTAGGGGGCTGCAAAAGGAAGAAAAATGGGAGATGTTATTAGATCTGCCATCTGTCCCTCAAAGCAGTAGTAATCTCTACCTAGTCCAGTATCAGATCATTCTGTAATGCAGGATGAGAGTTCGTTCTGTAATCAGATCGTTCTGTAATGCAGGATGAGATGTTATTAGATCTGCAATCTGTCCCTCAAAGCAGTAGTAGTAATCTCTACCTAGTTAATATCACTGCAATCTGTCCCTCAAAGCAGTAGTAGTAATCGCTACCTAGTTATTAGATCTGCAATCTGTCCCTCACAATCTGTCCCTCACAGCGCCGGCAGCATCCTCTCCCTACACTAACCTGAGAGCATGTAACATGCAGCACTGTGACTCCAGCCTCATATAGAGGCTGGGTCACATGATGCACTGGCCAATCACAGCCATGCCATTAGCAGGCATGGCTGTGATGGCTTCTAAGGAAAACCAGTGAAACACTTGTTGATTGGCTGCCCTGCAGCTATTCAACATGCGTGATAAAATACCAGAACCCAGAACCCAAACCGGGACTTTTTCTCAAACATTCGGGTTCGGAACACGGACACCCGAAAGTTCGGTACGGACCCGAACTTTATAGTTAAAGGATCCCATAATTTGTAAAATCTATTAGGAGTGCCCCTATTACGGTACACCTATTGCTCCTGCACGGGAGCGTCATTAACCTGCAGTCACCACTCCTCAGCTGTAGGAGGCCCTGGAGATAGCCACCTCAAAGCTATTGTTTTGTGTGCTATAAATAGTAATCTATTAACAGGCACTATAATAATACAATTTTCTTCATCAAGATGACTCAGAAGGCATATTTTAGAATTTAAGTCTATTCATGTTTGGTAAGCACAATTAATGGTGTCTACCAGGCTTCGCCAGTATCTAAACAATTTAGAGCATTTTCATAATATGGGGTAAATCCGCCGGAGACAGTAGACATTGCAGGCATTCAGGGGTGTTGCGTCTGCATCAGTTAAACAGCTTAAGTGGGGTCCTGTACACTCTATGGATTATGAACAATTGGGATAAACATTGCTTGGGTGATAGGGATACAGAAGGCACTTGTTCCAATATATTCTGCCAAACATCGTTGAAAATATCTTTCAGATCTTTCTCCCACCCCCTCCTACCCTGGCAAGCAACCTCGCATTGATATTGTCCCATTAAGTGACCATATAGGGAAGAGACAAGGCCCTGTTTGTCAGAAGTTATTGCAAGGGAATCTATAAGGGGCATGGGGTGTTTTTCCATCTTGGCATTTTTGGACTGGACCTGTAAGGCATGCAGCAGTTGTAAATATTGGAAGAATCTGTGGGGAGATAGTTGATAGGACATCTGTAGGTCTTGAAAGGTTCTCAGTATATTCTGAGAATATTGTAACTGGGCAATAAATGTAATCCCTGACTTACAGTATCTCACAAAAGTAAGTACACCCCTCACATTTTTGTAAATATTTTATTATATCTTTTCATGTGACAACACTGAAAACACTGAAGAAATTACACTTTGCTACAATGCAAAGTAGTGAGTGTACAGCTTGTATAACTGTAAATTTGCTGTCCCCTCAAAATAACTCAACACACAGCCATTAATGTATAAACCACTGACAACAAAACTGAGTACACCCCTAAGTGAAAATGTCCAAATTGGGCCTAGTTAGCCATTTTCCCTCCCCAGTGCTATGTGACTCATTAGTGTTACAAGGTCTCAGATGTGAATGGGAAGCAGCTGTGTTAAATTTGGTGTTATCGCTCTCTCATACTGGTCACTGGAAGTTCAACCATGGCACCTCATGGCAAAGAACTTTGAGGATCTGAAAAAAAGAATTGTTGCTCTACATAAAGATGACCTAGGCTATAATAAGACTGCCAAGACCCCGAAACTGAGCTGCAGCAGGTTGGCCAAGACCATACAGTGGTTTAATAGGACAGGTTCCACTCAGAACAGGCCTCGCCATGGTCGACCAAAGAAGTTGAGTGCATGTGCTCAGCATCTTATCCAGAGGTTGTCTTTGGGAAATAGATGTATGAGTGCTGCCAGCATTGCTACAGAGGTTGAAGGAGTGAGGGGTCAGCCTGTCAGTGCTCAGACCATACGCCACACACTACATTAAATTAAATTACAAGCAGACTAAGGACATGGATTACTGGAACAATGCCCTGTGGTCTGATGAGACCAAGATAAACTTATTTGGTTCAGATGGTGTTAATCGTGTTTGGCGGCATCCAGGTGAGGAGTACAAAGACAAGTGTGTCTTGCCTACAGTCAAGCATGGTGGTGAGAGTGTCATAGTCTGGGGCTGCATGAGTGCTTCCGGCACTGGGGAGCTACAGTTCATTGAGGGAACCATGAATGCCAACATGTACTGTGACATACTGAAGCAGAGCATGATCCCCTCCCTTCGGAGACTGGGTCGCAGGGCAGTATTCCAACATGACAACGACCCCAACACACACCTCCAAGATGACCACTGTCTTGCTAAAGAACTTGATGGTAAAGGTGATGGACTGGCCAAGCATGTCTCCAGACCTAAACCCTATTGAGCATCTGTAGGGCATCCTCAAATGGAAGGTGGAGGAACGCAAGGTCTCTAACATCCACCAGCTTGGTGATGTCTTCATGGAGGAGTGCAAGAGGACTCCAGTGGCAACCTGTGAAGCTCTGGTGAACTCCATGCCCAAGAGGCTTAAGGCAGTGCTGGAAAATAATGGTGGCCACACAAAATATTGACACTTTGTGCCAATTTTGGACATTTTCACTTAGGGGTGTACTCACTTTTGTTGCCAGAGGTTTAGACATTAACGGCAGTGCGCTGCATTATTTTGAGGGGACAGCAAATTTATACTGTTATACAAGCTGTACACTCACACCTTTACATTGTAGCAAAGTCTAATTTCTTCAGTGTTGTCACATGAAAAGATATGATAAAATATTTACTAAAATGTGAGTGGTGTACTCACTTTTGTGAGATACTGTATACCAATGTTCAAACCCTGTCAATTTACGTATCTCCTCATACTTTGCATTGTCCCATAAGAGTGAATGCACTGATATTCTCTTATATTTCATAATCCGTCTCATTTCTTGTCACACTTTATGCATGAGTACCAGGGTAGGGTTGTGGGAAACTTGTGCAAAGGATTCTGACTCTAATTGGGCTAAGAAGTGGTAGCGTGAGGAGCGACCCAACCAGCAAAATGCTGGCGTTGGGCCGCGAAGAAAGAGTCTCGTCTGAGGCACAGCCAGTCCCCCCTCATCCTTAGGCAACTGGAGTGTGGACAACTTAATTCTAGGATTCTGGCCATAATAAGATATGAAATAAGGAGTCTATTTTTTTAAACCACTTGCGGCGTATCCACATAGGTGAGTTGTGAAGGACATAAAATAGTTGAGGAGCCCAGATCATTTTTATTAGATTTGCACGTCCCACCACTGACAGGGAATGTTTGGTCCATATTTGACTCTTGGTTTTAAACATATTAAGAACTGGGGTCATGTTATGTTGTAGGTAGTCCTCCACTCTAAGATAAACGTGTATACCTAGATATTTAAAAGATGTCACAATTTTAATTTGTTGGGCGATCTGTGCTAATGAAGGGGAGTGCACATCTAATGGGAATAGGACAGATTTTGTCCCAATTTATATTAAAGCCTGGAAACTAAACAAAGGTTGGAATCAAAGTCATTAGGGAGTTTAATGATTGGTCTGTATCCCAAAGGAACAACAAAGCGTTGTCCGTCCATATACAGTATCTCACAAAAGGGAGTTCACCCCTCACATTTTTGTAAATATTTTATTATATCTTTTCACGTGACAACACTGAAGAAATGACACTTTGCTACAATGTAAAGTAGTGAGTGTACAGCTTGTATAACATTGTAAATTTGCTGCCCCCTCAAAATAACTCAACACACAGCCATTAATGTCTAAACTGCTGGCAACAAAAGTGAATACGCCCCTAAGTGAAAATGTCCAAATTGAGCCCAATTAGCCATTTTCCCTCCCCGGTGTCATGGGACTCGTTAGTGTTACAAGATCTCAGGTGCGAATGGGGAGCAGATGTGTTAAATTTGGTGTTATCGCTCTCACTCTCTCATAATGGTCACTGGAAGTTCAAAATGGCACCTCATGGCAAAGAACTCTCTGAGGATCTGAAAAAAAATAATTGTTGCTCTACATAAAGATGGTCTAGGCTATAGGAAGATTGCCATGACCCTGAAACTGAGCTGCAGCACAGTGGCCAAGACCATACAGTGGTTTAACAGGACAGGTTCCACTCAGAACAGGCCTCACCATGGTCGACCAAAGAAGTTGAGTGCACATGCTCAGCATCATATGCAGAGGTTGTCTTTGGGAAATAGATGTATGAGTGCTGCCAGCATTGCTGCAGAGGTTGAAGGGGTGGGGGGTCAGCCTGTCAGTGCACAGACCATACGCCGCACACTACTTTAAATTGGTCTGCATGGCTGTCGTCCCAGAAGGAAGCCTCTTGTAAAGATTATGCACAAGAAAGCCTGCAAACAGTTTTCTGAAGGCAAGCAGACTAAGGACATGGATTACTGGAACCATGTCCTGTGGTCTGATGAGACCAAGATAAACTTATTTGGTTTAGATAGTGTCAAGCGTTTGTGGCGGCAACCAGGTAGGGAGTATAAAGACAAGTGTGTCTTACCTACAGTCCAGCATGGTGGTGGGCGTGTCATGGCCTGGGGCTGCATGAGTGCTGCCAGCACTGGGGAGCTACAGTTCATTGAGGGAATTAGGAATGCCAACATGTACTGTGACATACTGAAGCAGAGCATGATCCCCTCTTTACTGGGCCGCAGGGCAGTATTCCAACATAACCCCAACACACACCTCCAGGACGACCACTGCCTTGCCAAAGCAGCTGAGGGTAAAGGTGATGGACTGGCCAAGCATGTCTCCAGACCTAAACTCTATTAAGCATCTGTGGGGCATCCTCAAACAGAAGGTGGAGGACCGCAAGGTCTCGAACATCCATCAGCTCTGTGATGTTGTCATGGAGGAGTGGAAGAGGACTCCAGTGGCAACCTATGAAGCTCTGGTGAACTCCATGCCCAAGAGGGTTAAGGTAGTGCTGGAAAATAATGGTGGCCACACAAAATATTGGCACTTTGGGCCAAAGTTGAACATTTTCACTTAGGGGTGTACTCAATTTTGTTGCCAGCAGTTTAGACATTAATGGCTGTGTGTTGAGTTATTTTGAGGGGACAGCAAGCTGTACAATCACTAATTTACATTGTAGCAAAGTCTAATATCTTCAGTGTTGTCACATGGAAAGGTATATTAAAATAATTGGAAAAATGTGAGGGGTGTACTCACTTTTGTGATATACTGTATAAGGGAAGTTTTTCCTCCCTATCAGCCCTCCGGAAGACAGTAATAGTATCAGCCTGTCTAATTGCTATCGCCAGTGGTTCTATAGCTAGTGCAAATGGCAGTGGGGATACCCCTGCCTGGTACCCCCTAAATAGTGAAAAGAGATCTGAGGCAGAGCCATCAATTTGCATGCATGCCCATGGAGCAGAATAAAGTAATTTAATTCACCATATAAACCAGCCCCCAAGGCCAAACAAGCCAAGCAAAGATACATCCACTCAACGCTGTCAAATGCCTTGGCAGCATCAAGGGGCAAAATAACTCTACTCCCTGGGTTATCCAAAGGCAACTGGAGGTTAAGAAAAAGTCTCCATAAATTGATTGTTGTGGACCTAGATGGGATGAAGCTAGACTGGTCTGGATGTATCAACCTCTGCATAACTCTACTTTAAATTTCAGTTAAATGAATCATTGAAATCAATTGAAATGTCTGTTCTATTTGCATGGCTTCCTACCTGCTTGCTTTCATAGTAATCCTTTGTTTTGTGTGCAATGATGTCACAGTCGCATGCACTATTAGTCCCATTTTTCGGCAAGCTCTTTTGTGATGGAAAATGGTGTTTACATACTGTAATTTCCTCTGCGCACTTCGTCAGCCGTGTGATCTCTTGATACTACATCACCATGATCTTGTGATACTACATCCCCATTCAGAAGATGAGCTTGGCTTGGGAACTACTGCGCAAGCGCAGGATTATGGCCATGACAAGCGAGTGAGGGTAGAAATAAACTACTGCAGATACAGAAGACAGGAGTTACAATGGCGGCGGCTGCAAACAAGCAGGGGCTTTACAAAAATGTTTATTATATCAAGTAAGAAGCGTTCTATGTGCCTTCTCTATGTGGCACATCGATTATAAACAACTAAATGTCATTCAATATTTATAATTTGTGGTTCAGTGATCGGAGTTTACTACTGCTTTAACAGGGAAATAGGACAGTAGGATTCTGGGGCTAATTAGTCCTTGCCCGGTTTTGGCAATACTATTTTGCAGGCATCATTCATGGAATTGGGGAGTCTAAAGGAATCAATCGCCTTATTAAGGACCTTTAGCAACTCCGGAAACAAAATGTCACCATATGTTTTATATACTTTGGGTAGCAGGCCATCTATACCCGGACCCTTACCGTTGGGAGACTCTGAAACCGAATTACCTCCTCTAACATTAAAGCGGTATTGCGACACCTCACTGGGAGAAAGAGATGGTATCCGCAGTGGAGCTAAAAACGCCCTAAGTTGAGCCATCGGATAATCAACCTTACTCTGAAAAAGAGTGTAAAATATAATTTTGATTATGAGAGACCACTCCTTCAGGTGTGAGAATGTAGGAGATATAATTAGTTTGAGCCTGGGAATTAGCAATTGCTACCAGCATGTGACCAGTTTTCTCCCCTTCCTTAAAATAACGGAGTAGGAGTAGGGTTCTGAATATATTGGGCTTATTTTTGTTGCCCCTCTGCTCTGTCTCCCATTCCACACTAGATTTCTTATAGGCGCTATTAGTTTTAATCAGTAGACCTCTCAAGAAAGCCTTCATAGTATCCCACACTACCTGAGGGGTGGCAAACTGAGCATTATGAGAAACAGATTCCCTTAAAGCCTGGCATATGGAGTCCCCCCATGGTAGTACTTGCAGCCAGAAGGCTTTAACATGCCAATTGGGCCTAAGGCGAGGCTTGATTTTAGCCAACTTTAATAACATTGAAGACTGATCTGAGATACTTCAGGCAGGTATTGCACCTCAGAAACCCAGGGATCTATTCTGGACAGGTTCTGGTAAGTGCTGAAGCAACAAGAATAAGCATGAGACATAGAATTGTGGAGTTGCCACACATCATGAAATCCCACTTCCTTAAACTGTCTAGAAAAGGGAGGGTCGGATTGGGAACCCGCGGGGTGACGGTCCACAATTGCATCGCACTATTAAAATTCCCTATCAATAGCATGGTGATACCAGGGTAATCTGCCAAGAATGCACCTATCTTATGTAACACCTCATTGTTATAGGGTAGAGGAATGTACACTGAGCCCAAAATACATGTCACTGAAAACATAATACACACAAATAGAATATATCTCCCTTGGGGATCTATCAATGTGTGCCTGCAGGAAAACTGAATTTTTGATGATATCAATACACTAGGGCCCCGAGCATATGTAGAGTATACAGAGTGATATTGAATAGGGTAAGCCCTATTCTGTAACAGTGTGACAGTATTGTGGGTAAGGTGTGTTTCCTGCAAGCATACAATTGATGGGTTGTGTTGCACTAGGCAAAAATGGCCCGTTTTTGTTTGGGTCCTTAATACCTCTTACATTCCAGGACAATAACATAAGTTCAACAGCCATCAGTCTCCATAAACATATGGAAAGCAGCAAACAGGTTATATAGAGCCACCAAGGTCAAGTAGAACAGGAGTCCCAGAATCCGGGGATACTGAAAAATAGCTGATTCCATGGTGTATGCATATAAGCTGAGAGATGAGCACATGGGAAAATTCAGTCAGTATGCTAGGTGTAGATATGTAGCAAGGCGAAAGTAAAACTGCAAGGCCATATATGGCCACCCAACCAAGAAAAAAAGGAAAACAGGAAAAAACTATCCCAGCAAGCCAGGCAACCATGAGCCAAACATAGAGGAATTCCTCCAGGAAAAACTAGGGGGGAAAATATACCACTTGGGCTTATGTGTGGGCATCTTACCCACGGTATGTGAACACATCTTGACGCAGTATAAAGCAACCTGAAGAACTGATTTCACTCAACATCCGCCTATAGCACATAGTGATGGAGACATAGTTACATACTTACATATATAGTTACATAGTCAGTGAGGCTGGAAAAAGACACAAGTCCATCAAGTCCAACCCATGTGTGCGTTTTTTATGTCAGTATTACGTCCCTGAAGATTTGACGATGACTCTCAGAATCTGTGCAGCATTAAGACATGGCATTCTTGCGATGTGGGGTCAAATGTTGCTTGTTCCTGTCCAACCAGGAGGCAGCTGCCCTAGGGTTGTCGAAGAACAGTGTTTCCCCTTCAGCTACGATCTGTAGCTTAGCAGGATATAGCATAGCGTATAGTATTTAAAGATTAGGAAGACGCCCTTTGACATCTGTGTATTGGGTCCTCAACTTTTAAACCTCAACGGAGTAATCCAGAAAAAAATAAACTTTGGATCCATTAACTTTTATATTGCCCTTAGTACAGGCTAATGCAAGGATTTTATCTCTGTCTCGATAATGGAGCAGCTTCAGAATAAACAGACGTGGAAATTTCCCCAGGGAAATTGTTAGCATGGGAGTGTGGTCTTTAGCATGGGAGTGTGGGGGAAGCGGGCCAACACCCTCTTGAGAACCTGGGTCTGGCACCGCTCTGTCTTCTTTATTCCTCCTGGTCATGGCTCTTGTAACCGGACCACGCTGCAGGGTAATCCCTGAAGTTGAGCCACTGGTAGAAGAGGTAAAAAGGGGCAAGACAAGCCCCAGAGAATATCTCCTAGGCTGGGAATAAGCTGATGTTCGGCGGGAGTAGAGGAGTCAGCGTCTGCTCACATAGCAAGCGAAGCCACGTCTCGAAGCATGATTTTAAAAGGCTCTAGGAGGAGAATATCTCTGGACAGGTGCTGGTCTTGGTGCAGAGAAGCTGTCACAAAAAGAGGATTGTAGTAATTCTTTAAGAGTCTTTCTGTGAGCAGAAATGCATCAATGTAGGAGATGGAGGTAACATCATGTTAAGCCTTGTGTTTGTGATGCATGACCCAGGGGTCCTCTGATTTTTTTCTGAGTTACAAGCTCTCCAATGCTTTCTTCCCCATCAGAAGGATTTAAGGGAATAGGAGCGAGTTGTGGGGGTAAAATGAGTGGGAATTCCATTCTGAATAGATAGCTTAAAGTAGTGGGTGTTGTAAAGCCATTCAGAGCAAATCTACTATGTCGAGTTGCTCACTAGTGCCCACATGAGTGATATTTTTTAAATAAAAAAACTGTCTAGAGGACACCCATAATCTTTTTTGATATGGGATCTTAAGCACCAGCAGCTGATATCACCAATACTCACACACATAGACCGTAGACACATTTCATGAGAATGATGGTCATCACTGCTATTGCAAATCATTGCTTCCATATCTGTGCTACCTACAGCCCCTTTAAAAAATATTTGTGCCAATGGCTCTGCTCTTTCTGAAGGAGTCCTTGCCCTTCCAGACCTGAAAAAATACTATACAGCATGCCATCTAGTTCATCTTATTGTTTGGTCTTGCCATACATGCCTCAAACACTGGGTGCCCCTAGAGCAGTCCTTTTTCCCATTCCCTCTGCCACACCTCCCATAGTGTTCGATACCACCCTGACCACCTGAAGACTCACCCAATGATTGGCCCTTCACTGCTGACTTGGTAGTGAGCCCTCAAGAAATTCAACTTATCCTCTTTCCCCTCCCCCTTTTTTCAGTCCTGGGCAACCCTGCCTTTCCACTTGGGATCTTGAAAGGACTGTTTCAGCTGCTGATTATTTGATCCACACCAGACCTCCACTTTGTTAATGCAGAGATCAAGGACCGATGCATCACATCTTTTGGTCCTGCCCAGTAATTGGATCATTTTGAACCACAATTGCGTAACTCACGGTCTATAAGATCCCAAATGATTTGACTCTATTCCTCCTACCTTACTCACAGATCCCCCTCAACGTCTACAATAACTAATTTATCCACCAATTATTGATCACCCCCCCCCTTCCATTCAGTTATGGATGCAGAGGGTGGAATACATCATTCTCTCTGCTCAAAACAGACGAGAGACATACAGAAATATGTGGTTTCACTGGATAAACCTTATACTCTCTGATACTGACAAAGCCCTGCTTACAATCAACACTCACCTGTGGGAACTCCCCCTTCCCCTCCTCCTACTCTCTCCCCTTTTTAATATCCTATTTAGCTCCTTGTTTACATTAATCCCTCTATATACAAAATGTGGGCTTTGAGAAGCCTTTTTCTTAGCAACAAAATAGGTTAGATCACTAACTTACCTAATGATATACTATAGTATGCTCTGACTGATCTCAGCTGTTCCAATGCTGTATACTACCACTCTTATACTGTACCTTATAAAATGATGCTGTAATTTATGTGTCTTTTGCAAACCCAATAAAATTAAAATTAAAAAAATATATGTGCCACATTTGTTATTTCTCTCAAAATCCATTATAAAAGACCAAGGAAAAATGTAAAAAGAGAAAACAGGTTGGCAGCAAAGAAATAAGTAAAGATAGTGTAAAATGAATACGCCAAGACATTTACTTACTAGAACCAGATTAGTATCACAAAAAGATCATACCCATTCAGCACTTAAATCAGGATAGAACTTGAGTATAGTTTATTTTTTTGCAATAGATTGTCCAATGAGGCTTCACAATTGCTGGTGCACTCAGGAAGCCAATCTAAAGAATATTTTTTTAACTAGCCTATGAAAAATACAGACTACTATCTACAGGGGCCAAGAGGGCCCCATGATAAGTTCTAGAGGGCCACAGTTAGGACAGCAGGGTCTTCGGGTGCAATATCGCTTCATTACCAGTCCATTTTTAATTTTCATTGCTGTGATAGTTTGACAAATACAACTTGTATTTGCTCATTCAATATTGTACCCAATTGAATTTATATCATTCATTGGACAGATATAATGTGCTTTTTGTGGTATTTAACCACTTGCTGACCGCCGATCGGCATCTGACAGCGGCAAAGTGGCTCGTTCCCGCAAAACGCCGGCATACGACGGCGGCTACGGGAACGAGTTTAGTGAGCGTGCGCGCGCCGCCGGAGGCGCGCCCGCGCGCTCACTGTGTTCGGGGATGGCCAGGGAGTTAGAACAGTTAGAACACGCCCAGGGAACATAGTTAACCCTTAGAGCACCCCCTGCAGGTTAACCCCTTCACTGCCAATGGCATTTACACAGTAATCAGTGCATTTTTATAGCACTGATCGCTGTATAAATGCCAATGGTCCCAAAAAAGTGTCAAAATGGTCCGACATGTCCACTGAAATATCGCAGTACCGCTAAAAATCGCAGATCGCCGCCATTACTAGTAAAAAATAAAAAAAAAATAAAAACCCCAAAAATGAATTCTCATCATCCGTAAACGCGACCACTTTTGCGCAAACCAATCAATAAACGCCGATTGCAATTTTTTTTATTGCAAATATGAGGAAGAATATAAATCGGCCAAAACCGTTGAAAAAAAATGTTTTTTTATATTTTTTTTTTTGGATTTGTATTTTTAGGAAAAAGTAAGAAATTTGGGTTTTTTTGCAAAATTGTTGCTCTTCTTTTGTTTATAGCGGCGATCAGAAATGATACAGCGGTGATCAAATACCACCAAAAGAAAGCTCTATTTGTGGGAAAAAAAGGACGCAAATTTTGTTTGGGTACAACGTCGCACGACCGCGCAATTGTCAGTTAAAGCTACGCAGCGCCGAATCGCAAAAAGGGCTCCGGTCCTAAAGCTGGAAATCCTTCCGGGGCTGAAGTGTTAATTAATCGCCACTGGGTTTCACTTTTTTGTTGCTTATTTTTAAACAAAATCTGTTTCCCTTTCTGTTATAAACATATATAAAAATGTCAGGATGGAGTAAAACCCTCAAAATGTCGCCTTTTTAAAACGTTTAACCCCTGTTTGAAAACAAAGGACTTGATAGTGGTGTATTAGATTCATTAATGTATAGGTCATACACAGGGAGGAGGAGGTGATGAACATGCCACACGCATTTGGGAAGTGGAGTTGAAGGGGTTAATGTACAGATGTGTAGGATAAGGAAGGTGAAGGGGTTAATATACAGGTTACATACAAAGACAAGCTGGAGACCACATGTATAGGAGAGTTGGGGGGGGTGAAAATCATAAAAAAAAAGTCACAGTCAATGAAAGTCTCTCACAGTGAATCAGCTGCTGCTGCTGATCCATTCATTAACTTATTCATTCAGCGTTCATAACTTACTATGTTTCCTCTGTTACAGGTGGAAGGGGATGGATCAACAATGTAATAGTATTATATATACATTTTTGATTGCTGCGAATTGGTCATCACGGTGATCGCATGATACTTAGCCAGTGTGTATATGGGCTAGTGGATGATTTTTGGCTGAAATGGGCTATGGAGGAGGCATGTGAAAGGTGATTACTAACCAAGCTCATTGACAGTGATCAGGACTGACTTGGACACCCTCATCTAAGATGTCACTGAGGGTAAATGTACTGCTCTTCCCCAGCAAAATAAGCCTAGACCTCATGCTGAGAAGAATCATCACTTCTCTGTGCTGTGACCAAGAGGAGTTATTTCTTTTTATTATTATTTATTTATTATTTATTTTTGTTACTTCCATGCTTCAGACTCTAAGGCTGCCCAAGCCAGGAACACAGTTTCATTGCAAACCCTGAACCCATACATCTCTCAAACCTCAGAACAGTCAGAACAATGTGGTGCAGACAGTTCAGATCTTAAAAGGTTTTGGTTCGATCCTGAATTTTCAGACGTCTGTATTGCAGCTGACTCATTGCTTGGATAATTGGAGTCTAATTCTGGACAAAGCTCAAGGCACAGTTTTTCTTCCTCAAAACAATGCCAACTCTACACTACTAGACTAGAGCCAAAAGTCAACTGATTCTTTACTTTTTTACAGTCATGGGGCTGATGGTAGCCTCTTTCAAGCCATTTTTTTTATTTTTATTTATTTAAGGTACTTTATATAGTGCTGTCAATTTACACAGTGCTTTACATATGTATTATACATTCACATCAGTCCCTGCCCTCAAGGAGTTTACAATCTAAAGTCCCTAGCTCACATTCATGTATACACATACTAGGGCCAATTTAGACACAAGCCAATTAACCTACCAACATCTTTGGAGTGTGGGAGGAGACTGGCGTACCTGGAGGAAACCCACACACGCACAGGGTGATCATGCAGACTCTGTGCGGGTAATGTCGTGGTTGAGATTCGAACCAACAACCCCAGTGCTGCAGAGGCACTAACTACTTAGCCACTGTGCTGCCCATTTGTCCAGTTCCACTGCTGTCCCTCTGCTCAGCCCCGATACATCAGGAAGAGATCTTCCTTTATTGTCTGGATGTAGTTTTAGCTGTGTTTGTCTACCTTACAGCCACTGACTCCATTAGAAAGACTCACTCTTTGTCATCCCTGATGGTCCCTACAGAGCAGCCAGCTTTTGTTCCGCCATTTCTCAGTGGCTCAAAAAAATACTTTTTAAAGCTGAACTCCATCTTTTCATATACTTTACATAGTTTGTTTGGGCCAAATTGACCCAAACAAACTATGTCACTCAATGATTGGCTGAGTCAGAGGTTGTGACATCATCAGCCCGCCTCTCTGACTCAGCCAATCAGAGTAAGCTGTGTATTCATTGCTAGAATACATCGCTTTCTCTGAATGGCTAAGCACCGCTGTGATAGACTGCACTGTATTCCAGGTATGAGACAGGAAGTCTCAGCTCGATCCAGGAACACAGTGTGGTATGCTATATGTAGCTGAGGCTACATACAGTTTACACCGCACATCCAGCAGCCTCACAAGTGAGGAACATACATCTTTTGGGTCAGCTTAGCTCAAACAAACTATGTAAAGTGTATGAAAAGCTGGAGTTCAGCTTTAAGCTTATAACTTTAATGATTAGGTTCCTCCTTGTCCTGTCAAGGCACACTCTACTACATCTGCTTCATGGGCTATTCAGCACCAGGGAACAGTTTTCCAGATTTGCAAGGCTGCTACCAGTTGTGTTTTCTTAGTTTTACAAATTGGATGTTTAGGCCTGTTTTAAAGCCAGCTTTGAACATAAGGTCCTTGTGTTGTTTTTTACCCGGTCTATTAGCATTTTGTTTGTTGTTTCCCACCTCAAAGTAAGGTGTTAGTATGCCCAACATTTCTGAATCCCCCAATAAAAAAGAAAGAAAATAGGATCCCTGTACTTGCCATAAAATCATTTTCTTGACTGACACAGGTCCCACACCTCTGTGTTAATGCATTGGTCCAGAGGGTGGATGTGGTGCAGGGTTTTGGGAGGTCGATAAGTAAGATGAGGGTGTCTGTGGTTGCTAGGAGATGTGGCAGGCTAGGCAGAGCAATGAAGAGGATCCATCTGGAAATGTCAGATGCTTTTCCTCCTTACCCCGACCCCAAAGAAAATCAGTTGGCGTTAAAATTTAGGGAAGCCTATCAAAAGATAACAGAAATGAAAAATAAGCCTGTGTTTGTTACATAAACCTACAGTAAGGTTGACCATGCATTGGAACGTCTGATCCGCATGCTTGTCCTAGGTCAGTGGCTCAAAGTATTGAAGCCAGAGGATTAGCATGGCATTTTCAGAAGGAGAGGCCAGCAATTGTGACCTTCATTATTCATTCATAATAGGATTTTTTTATCTCCTTTTGTAAATAAGCAGAGTGGTCTTATTGTAATAGGTTTTTAGCAGTCCTGAAGGGGATATTATGCTGGAAACCTGAATGCAACGAAAATTTGTATGGAAAGTTGAAAACGCTATAATGAATCTTTATTATTAATACAGAAAACAGACTCTTCCTAAAATGACAGCTGTACAACTTTGTATGCTTCTTATTTTGGTGGTAACTTCCTTTTTTAAAGTCACAAGAATACGGTTTTAAAGTGCAGCCACAGGTTGGCTTCCAAATAACTTTTTTATACAATGTAACTGATTTTGTATATGTTGTATGTTTTTTTTCTAGGGAAAAATTTGTACTCAATCTCCTTTTCTCTCTGCTATGTTTTGGTTAAAATAGGTTTTCCTCAAAACTATAGAATTTGGTGTCAGTACTGTGTCTGTTGTCTGTACATACCATCCTATGTTACTCATCTTTATAATCATGAATGATAATCATCTACTGTAGTCTCAGGATTCCTGAATATGCAAACACCTTTGTGATCACTATCACTACATATTGTATTCTGAGAACTTTATATGATTAATACTTGCAAAGGTTGTATTGAGTTTATGAATTCATTTTTATTTCACTTTTTGTATTTTTTAACCACATTTGTATGCCAATCGAGTCACATAACAGAAGTGCCATTGACAGGGATAAACTATAACGCTGCCAGAGGTGTTTTCATTTAACAAAGATTAAAGATCTTTGAGATAATTCGCTGTTGTTTTTAAAGATTACAGCAAACTAAGATAAGACACAGTTGTTAGACTTAACAAAACAAAATCTCTTCGAAAGTTGTGTGTGGCCTGATCATAGATGTCCTTTTGTGTAGTTTGAAATAACATGTGTTTTATGCGAGTGCCTTCAAAAAGTATATGAAATTATAGTCATGGCTTTTAGATTTAAATGATAAATGTGTTGCTAATGATGTTTGAGATGTTTCTGCTTTATCAGCGGTCCCAAAGCACTGTTTTTAAAATGAAACCTTAAAATAGCCTTCAAAGACCCTTGTGCAAAAATCTATAGTAAGCAGAATCTACTACATTTATCATGAGACAGCTTTGTTTGGCAAATATGACATAATCCTTTTTGGTCTTTTAAATTTACAACACCATTAGGAGCGACCTGTTTTCCCACACATAACAAAGACCACAAAAACTGAAGAATTACCACTTTATATAAATGGTAAGACCTGTTTCTGAAATACAACTGCTTCTAGGGACATTTTTTGCTAAGGCAAGCAAGAGCGTTGTCTGTTTATTTTCTTAAACATAAAAGGAATCTATTCTAAACTGCACGTGGCTCTTTGCACAATTCCCTTTATGTAGCACATATATGTACTGTTATCTTTTGTGCTGATACTATAAATTGGTATAATTGGCATAATATACAGAATTTAGTACCTTCAAAAAATATGTATACATAGCTTTTTCATTTATATTTTCTATCATCCTTAAACATTATAATGTGTATTTGGTATTTCATCTTAATATAGAAATTCAAGAAGTTTAGGAAGCCTTTCCTGGTCCTGCTAATTAAATAGCACTGCAACACTCATTACCATGAGACGGAAGTGTAAATGTGCCCCGAGTTGATTCTCAGCTTCTGAGTGTATATGGAATTGGATCATTCTCCTTTGGCAGAAATTGACAGGATGAGGTGATGATGTCTGTGGGTTACCAAGGACGTCAATTCATACTTTCAGCCCCTATATTGAGGAGGAATAAGTAATAGCTAGGTTGGGTATTTTGGGCTATTAGAGCAACTGCATAGGGTTCACTGAGACAATCAGGTCTTGTAGGGGTTAAAGCTAAACTCAAAGTATGCAGAAACTGCTGTACCCATTAAAGAATTTGTAATTCTGTTTAGCCAATCTTGTGATAGGGCATAGCCAGGTCCTCAACATTTCAGCTGTGAAAACACAGCTTCATCAAAATCAACGTATGTTCCCAACCTGCTGATTGGCAAATCAAGTAGCAGAAGCATATTCTTGAGATAATTTTCGGATCAGATTTTTTTCACATGTTAGCATTTTCACCCTCAACACATGTTCATGACAGCAGAGCCTAATTGCTCAGTGTTCTCTTCTTTTTACCAGTCTGTGTGCTGCTGTGGATAAGATTACAGGGGGGCTGGTATCAAGACAAACTTGGTTGCCTAAATATAGAAGATACATCTAATTGTATTTAAATAACTAAATGCATATCTATAGTAACTGGAGCTTATGCTATATCTGCCTGCACTTCAGCTTTGACTCATAGGCAATAATGAACACATGTGCATGTCTAAAGTGCTTATTAACTGAGGCATAAATATTCCAGCAAAACTGCTGACTTCAAATGTGCAGCAAATGGAAGTCGCACATCTATGGTGTCCTGGTACGATGAATGGAGTGGCAACCTCAGACTGGACTCCAACCAGGCCATGCTCCAATGCATTTCACTCCACCCCCAGAGCTTAGTCATGGGGATAGGGAACTCATGCATATGGGGAGTATTTAAGCATCATCGTTAGCCACTCATTAGGTACAAAAAGGTAGCAGGTGTGTGTGATTAATTGTGATGGTGTTGATATGAAAGAAAGGATGTATCAGTGCAATTAAGTCTGGAGTGCTACTCTGTGTGCAATGTGAACTATTGTGAGTGGTTGAAACAAATATGTAAGCATTTGTGCTCCCATCTGGGCCAATAAGAAAAAAAACACTAACAAATTGTATTAAAATATATGCAATGAAAATAAATGATTTTTGATTTGTTTGTGGTTAAAACTATGTACATAGAGGAGTGTTTATTGTTATTGTGTGCAATTTCATGTAGAAAAAAGGGAAAAAATGAATTCAGTAATAGTTTCAAAAGACACTCTATGTTGTGCAGGGGTCAATCATGTATAGGTCTTATGCATTACGATGTGCTGAATATGTGGATGTATGAGTATGCAATCAGTATGTCAGTGTGTTAATAGTTCAGGCACTGTTGATGAGACACTCATTCATAATAGTGGGTAATGTCCCACTCGTAGATGAGAATTCTAGGAGGAGGAATTCTTGTATCCATCCTAAAGATCCAAAAGAACTCCCTTTTACCAAGAAGGGAAAAGCGGTCTCCGCCACAGATCGGACAGTTAACTTTTTCAATGATTTGCACTTTGAAGGTCTGTATGTTTCGTTGATGAAATCAGCTGAAGTGCTTCGCTATGTTCATATTTTTGTCGGTTCTAATATCTGACAGGTAATCTGTAATTCTGTCACTGAGGCATCTGGTGGTTCTGCCTATGTATTGGATGTTGCATGCGGTACAGGTGATAATGTAAATTACGTATTTAGTGTGGCAATTGACTAAATGTTTGATGGTTATGGAAAGGCCATTGGAATGTGAGGTTATAGTATGGGGATCGCCTAGAAGATTGCAGTTGGGAGCACAAATTCTTACATATTTTTTTCATCCACTCACGATATTTCACATTATACACAGGGTAGCACTCCAGGCCTAATTGCACTGATAGATCCTTTCTTTCATGCCAACACCAATCACAATTAATCACACACACCTGCTACCTTTTTGCACCTAATGAGTAACTACCGATGATGCTTAAATACTCCCCATATGCATGAGTTCCCTATTCCCATGACTAAGTTCTGAAGGACGGAGTGAAATGCATTGGGGCGTGGCCTGGTCAGAGTCCAGGGTGAGGTTGCCACTCCATTGATCGTAGCAGAACACCATAGATGTGTGACTTCCAGGGGGCACCCTTTCCTTCCTTAACCACTTCAATACCAGGCACTTAGAACACTTCCCGCCCAGACCAATTTTCAGCTTTCAGTGCTGTTGCGATTCGAATGAGAATTGCGCGGTCGTGCGACGCTGTACCCGGCGCGTTAAGAGTAAGCTTAGCGTTGTCGTGACTTTCGACTTTTAACCAGACCCGCCCTTCACAAGATTCACGGACCATAACTTCACCAATTCCTTCCTTTCCCACGGGGGACCTTCAGTGTGTAGATACCACAAGACGATGCTAGTTACCTCACCGTTGGAGTGGGACCTGAGACTGGTCCGGTGCGGGGTTACGTAAAGTGAGGCAGGAAGTCTTGAATCAGTACCCTTATCCCTTGAGTACGTATACCCCTCATAAATTCGTAGTAGCCATCAATGAGTAATCCACGTTTTTCCATCGTCCACACACACTAATTAACACTAACCACAACCGTACTTTCTTTCCTAGATAGTCACGTTAATCCGGACCTCACGATGGGACACATATTACACTTTATAGCACTC
>BLSH010197533.1:753579-766207 GCA_018402905.1 Glandirana rugosa | reverse complement strand
CCCCAGCACACCCACCTATGCCTCTAACTACCCCCCCACACATGTAAACATGTTAACATGAAAGTTAAAAAAACGTCAGTACCTTCTCTCTTCTCTTCCTGCCGAGTACTGCACTGTAGGGGGAGACAAAGAGCACAGCACACACTGCTTTCACTTTCACAGTGTGACGAGGCTCCCTGCAGCGCCGTTCGGCTGAGGAACGGAGCGATCCAGTCCTCATCCCCTCCTAATCTGGGCATACAGGGGGCCCTTATGGGCCCCCCCAGCATGGGGCCCGGTCGCCATGGCGACTCCTGCGACCCCTATCCGCCCGCCCCTGCCTCTGAGGGATAGTGTCATCTGCTCATTGGGGCAGAGGAGACCAAGGAGGCTGTCGTGAGGATCACACCTACAGTCATTCGTTACTGTGAAGGCTTGTTACCCTTTGATGGGTAGTGTCATCTGGTGAGTGCAGCAATAAAGGGGGGCATGAGTGTGACACGAATGTGACACAAAGAGGTTGCCAGATTGCATGCACATTTATAGCAGCACTTATTGCACTTTAACTCATTACTGGAAGATTTTTTTCTGATATAAACTTGTGGACTTTTATTTTGATTTTGATTGCTGGATCTAATTAATGTTGTTATGTTATCACTTATGAATTGATGATTGCACATTTGCACTTTGTTATATGGTATAGCTATCTATTTTTGCACTTGCACATAACATTTTGTAATAAGGTGTTGTAGCTCTTTAAAGTTTTTGAGGTTGCTCAATACAGTTGTATGCAAACGTTTAGGAACCCCTGACAATTTCCATGATTGGCATTTATAAATATTTGGGTATTTGGATCAGCAATTTCATTTTCATATATCAAATAACTGAAGGACACAGTAATATTTCAGTAGTGAAATGAGGTTTATTGGATTAACAGAAAATGTGCAATATGCATCAAAAGGAAATTAGACAGGTGCATAAATTTGGACACCCTTGTCATTTTGTTGATTTGAATACCTGTAACTACTTAGCACTGATTAATTGGAACACACAATTGGTTTGGTGACCTCATTAAGCCTTGAACTTTATACACAGGTGCATCCAATCATGAGAAAAGGTATTTAAGGTGGCCAATTGCAAGTTGTTGTTCTCTTTGACTCTCCTCTGAAGAGTGGCAACATGGGGGCCTCAAAACAACTCTCAAATGACCTGAAAACAAAGATTGTTCTACATTATGGTTTAGGAGGGGAAGGCTACAAAAAGTTATTGCAGAGATATAAGCTGTCAGTGTCCACTGTGAGGAACATAGTGAGGAAATGGAAGACCAGGCACAGTTCTTGTTAACCACGTGCCGACCGCCGAACGTCCAAAGATGTCCTTGTCTGCAAGTGGTGATATCTGAATGATGCTGGCACCTACAGGCATCATTCAGATATCATTTTAATCTGCCGGCGATTCTCTGCACCATAAGAATGATCATAGCGGCAGTTCAGCTGCTTGATCGCATTTATCGGCAATGGGAGGGTACCCCCCCGCCACCCTCCGGTGTTTCTCCCGGGCCGCCCATGCGGCCCGGAGAACAGATCCTTCGCCGTCGGAAGTTGAGCATGACTGATGACCAGATGATCACCAGCCATCTCTATGTGCCTCAGAGGCCCAGGCGCGACATAGATCGCTGGGTTTTTTCTGATCTCGGTCTTTCCAACCTAGAGAAGAGATGTGGGGTCTTATTGACCCCATATCTCCCCATAAAGAGGACCTGTCATGCAATATTCCTATTACAGGGGGTGTTTACATTCCTTGTAATGGGAATAAAAGTGATCAAAAACAAATTTAAAGAGAAAGTGTAAAAATAAAAAAACAAAGGTAAAATAAATAATAAAAAAAAAAATTTAAAGTGCCCCGTCCCCGCAAGCTCGCGCACAGAAGCGAATGCACACGTAAGTCGCGCCCGCATATGTAAATGGTGTTCAAATCACACATGTGAGGTATAACCGCGTTCGTTAGAGCAAGAGCAATAATTCTTGTGCTAGACCTCCTCTGTAACTCTAAACATGTAACCTGTAAACATTTTTAAGTACCAAAGTTTGGCGCCATTTCACAAGTGGGCGCAATTTTAAAGCATGACATGTTGGGTATCTATTTACTCGGCGTAACATCATCTTTCACAATATACAAAAAAATTGGGCAAACTTTACTGTTCTGTTTTTTTTTTAATTCATGAAACTTTTTTTTCCAAAAAAAAAGCTTTTGAAAAATGTGCTTCGCAAATACCGCGTGACATAAAAAGTTGCAATGACCACCATTTTATTCCCTAAGATCTCTGCTAAAAAATATATATATATAATGTTTGGGGGTTCTGAGTAATTTTCTAGCAAAAAAATGATGATTTGAACATCTGTGGGGTGATTTGAAGCGGGCTGTCCTTGCTCAGCAACCATCAAACCTAAATGAACTGGAGATGTTTTGTAAGGAGGAATGGTCCAAAATACATTCACCCAGAATCCAGACACTCATTACAGGCTATAGGAAGTGTCTAGAGGCTGTTATTTCTGCCAAAGGAGGCTCTACTAAATATTGATGTGATTTTTCTGTTGGGGTGCCCAAATTTATGCACATGTCTAATTTTGTTTTGATGCATATTGCGCATTTTCTGTTAATCCAATAAACCTCATTTCACTACTGAAATATTACAGTGTCCTTCAGTTATTTGATAGATCAAAATGAAATTACTGATCCAAACACCCAAATATTTATAAATGACAATAATGGAAATTGTCAGGGGTTCCTAAACTTTTGCATACAACTGTATATAGTAAAGTTTGCCTATTGGAAAAAAAAGATATTAAAATAAAGCATTAAAGTAAAAAAAAAAGTTTCTTTAGCTTTTTATAGAGTTTTCTCTTAGCTATCCGACTCCAGCCAAACTTCTACTCTAGGGTATTTTGGGAAATGTTTACAGGCTTTCTTGTGCATCATCTTTCGAAGAGGTTTCATGACAGCCATGCCGATCAATTTGATGCAGTGTGCGGCATATGGTCTGAGCACTGACAGGCTGATCCCCCACCCCTTCAACCTCTGCAGCAATGCTGGCAGCACTCATAAGTCTATTTCCCAAAGACAACCTCTGAATATGATGCTGAGCATGTGCACTCAACTTCTTTTAACCAAAGAGATAAAAAAGGAACAGGTTACGGCGCCCCCACCATAAATATCCAAAAGTGCAAGTGCAAAATAGGTTGTGCAGCCCACCTAAATCACAGACAAGATTATCTGTCTGGATTCCATAAATGAAAAATTAAGAAAGAAGGTGTAGGGCGCTCACCTAGCAAATAGTGTTAAAGACTGGAATAAATAATAAAGTGCTTCACCCCTAAGTCAATATAGTGAATAATCACACACTCAAAGCAAAGTGTCAAATCGCAGCTCCACAATATTCCAAAAATAATTAGTTCATAGTCTACTCCACAAGTTGATGATAATAAAACTTTTACTCCAATGATAATAATTAAAGTTCATACAAAGAGGGAAACCATTCTGCTACTAGATATCCTTGGGAATTCCCTATTGTTTTCCTCTGCTCACCATCCACTGAACAACGGTTCACAAACAGGTACCATTCACTTCAAACCACTTTATAGGGAGGTGGACTTGCAGCTTTCAGCATCGCACCGATCAGCTCATGTAAGATAATAAGAGCTCACATAGCATAACTCCGCTTATCAGACAATGCAACGTCAATGTAAAATGTATTTCCACTCACATTTGCTGGTGCCAACCGACCGGCACAGGTCCTCTCAGCGTGTGTGCAGATTACCGAATGTGTGTCCCCACAGGGTGCGCTCCACTCAAGGGGAAGTCGGAACCACCGGACACAGAAACCGGAAATTACGTCAGACACGGGCGTTGCTTCTATGCATTTCGTGTTCTAGTGTGAACACGACATCAGGAAGCACTCAACTTCTTTGGTCGACCATGACAAGGCCTGTTCTGAGTGGAACCTGTCCTGTTATACCGCTGTATGGTCTTGGACACCATGCTGCAGCTCAGTTTCAGGGTCTTGGCAATCTTTAATTAGAGCACCAATTCTTTTTTATCAGATCCTCAGAGTTCTTTGCAATGAGGTGCCATGTTGAACTTCCAGTGACCAGTATGACAGAGTGAGAGCAATAACACCAAATTTAACATACCTGCTCCCTATTCACACCTGAGACCTTGTAACACTAACAAGTTACATGACACCGGGGAGAGAAAATGGCTAATTGGGCCCAATTTGGACATTTTCACTCAGGCGTGTACTCACTTTTGTTGCCAGTGGTTTAGACATTAATGGCTGTGTGTTGAGTTATTTTGAGGGGACAGCAAACTTACGCTGTTATACAAGCTGTACACCCACTACATTGTAGCAAAGTGTCATTTTTTCAGTGTTGTCACATGAAATGATAGAATAAAATATTAACAAAAATGTGAGGAATGTACTCACTTTTGTGAGATACTGTATGTCCCTAGAACAGTGGTTCTCAACCTCGGTCCTCGAGTACCCCCAACAGGCCATGTTTTAGGAATTACTCTTAGATAAAATAGCTGTCCAAAATACCCTGCCACTGACTCTGATTTAAAGCACATGTGCAAGATAAAGGAAAACCTGAAAGCATGGCCTGTTGGGAGTACTTGAGGACTGAGGTTGAGAATCACTGATCTAGAACACCTGGCAATGCCTCCCTGCATGTTGGGCCTCTGTATGTAGCCAGGATGTGTAAAAGTCACACACATGTGGTATCACCACACTCAGGAGGAGTAGCAGAATGTATTTTGGTGTGTAATTTTTGCTATGTACATGCTATGTGTTAGAAATATCTTATAAATGGACAACTTTGTGTAAGAAAAAATACATTTTCATTTTCTTTCCGCATTTTCCAAAAACTTGTGGAAACAAATGACATGTTCAAAAGACTCTTTATGCCTCATAGAATATATGTTGGGTGTTTACTTTCCAAAATGGGGTCATTTTTTGGATGTTTCCATTGTCCTGATGCTCCAGGGCCTTCAAAAGTGTAAGAGATAGAAATTAGATGTGTAATTTATGTCCCTAGAATCCCTGACGATGCTTCCTGCATGTTGGGCCTCTGTATGTGGCCAAGCTGTGTAAAAGCACACATGTTGTATCACCATACTCAGGAGTAGCAGAATGTGTAAAGGATGGCCCAGTCCATTCATTTATTTAAAGGGGGCTTCCAGATTCCGATAAGCCCCCCCACCTTCAGACCCCCACAACCAATGCCAAGGGTTGTGGGGAAGAGGTCCTTGTTCCCATCAACATGGGGACAAGGTGCATTGGGGGGAAACCCCCCTGCCTCAAAGCACCTCCCCATGCTAAATGGATTTTGGGGGGATCCCATGCCAATTTTTTTAAAATTTGGCACGGGGTTCCCCTTAAAACCCACATCAGACCCGAAGGGCCTGGTATGGATGGGGGGGGGGGCACACTGTTCTTTTTCTTAATTTTTACATGACAGCAATTCTTTTGTTTACATTCTGCTGTCAGTGGCTAACCCCACTGACAGTAGATGAGTTATGGTTGTTAAGGAATGCGGTGGCCACTCCTTAACAACCATGACAGTTACTTGTTGTTAAGGACTCCCATTCCTTAACAACCAGCTATTTGCTGCTTGCTAAGAATGCAGACTATGCCAGCGTTAAAGTACTGCAAGCTTTTTCTACTAAAATACTGCATTGTTTCATAAAATATCATTTTAGTAGCATTTTTTAGTGGATTGCAAAAAAATTTGAACAACACTAAGGCCCCTTTCACACTGAGGCGCTTTCCTAGCGTTTTTGTGCTAAAAATAGCGCTTCTAAAACACTGCCCATTAATTCCAATGTACTTATTCACACTGGGGCGTCGCGCTGGCGCGGCGTTTAAAAAAGTCCTGCAAGCATGATTTTTTGTGCTTATTCTGAGCGCTAAAAATAGCGCATTAAAAACGCCCATATACATTGAAATGAATGTAAAGCGTGTTAAAAGTGCCAGCAAAATGCCCAGAGGTTGTGGAAAGGTCAAAATATCAGGAAGTAAACAGGATTTAATGTAGAGGGATGTGCTATTTATTTAATGCTAGTGCTTCAAAAGCGCTTGAAAAACACCTGGGCGTTAGCGCTACTTATAGCGCTAACGTGGGAAAAACGTGGCAAAAACGCGGTTATAACGCTTGATGTTTTGCGGACATTTTTCAAACGCCTCAGTGTGAAAGTAGCCTTATTGGTATTTTATTACATTTCTTAAAGCAGTAGCTACCACTTAGTGAATGGAGCCCACTCTCATTATCTATTGGAGTAATTCAAATATTAAAAGTCTCTTCAGTTTTGTTCTGAAAGTTCTCATTGCCAAAAAGTTGTTGTTGAGTTAATTTTCAAGATATAGGTTTATAAATCTATAAACATTTGATTGGCTGCCTGTGAAGGATAAAACGCTAAACACCTCTTTAAGGCTCCTTTCACACCAAGGCGTTGGAAAAAAGCCTGTAAAACGCCATGATTTTAGTGTGTATTTTTGCCGCGCTTTTGAAGTGCTAGCGCTATAAATAGCGCCCCTCCAATGGCGTTTTTTAAGCGTTTTTCAAGCGTTTGTGTTTCAATCATGTGACCTTTCCACAGCCTCAGTACACATTTCATGCGCTTTTCAAGCGTATTTTTCAAGCGTTTTTCAAGCGCTTAACCATTATTTTCAATGGACATGGGCGTTTTTGAAGAGCTATTTTGAGCGCACAAAACAAGCTGAAAAGATGCTGCTTGCAGGACTTTTAGCAATGCCTAGCAAGCGCAACGCCTTGGTGTGAAAGCATCCATTGAGATGCACGGGGAGTGTTTTTGGTGTGCTTTTTATGTGCTAATTTTAGAGCAAAAACGCCTGAAAAACGCCTTGGTGTGAAAGGGGTCTTAAAGGCAGATTTTTTTTAAGTTAAAGTGTAATTGGATACATTAAAAACATTTTGTTGTGTCAGTGACCTTGTTCTCTGTCTTGCTAATGCCCTTGTCACTTCCCCTGCACCCTCTATTTTTGTTGTGGCAACGTTTCTTTTTGTTCTTACATTCTGAAACAGTTGTAGCATAATTGCAGTCTTTGGACTTTGAACTTTTCCAAAAAAGAACTTGTGGAAGCAGAAGAGATATTAGAAACACCAGCTGTAGGGCATCGGTCTAAGGTTGGCCATAAATAATAATAAAAAAACAACAACAAAAAAAAGTGAATAGATTCCTCCAACCACACAATCAAAATGGATAGAGTATTTCTGAGACTTTGTATTCTGACAGCAGAACTCTACGCTGTTAGAATACACTGATGATTTGTCTGCTTGCAGCCCATTGATTGCAGCAGCTGATCGAGTACAAATTTCCAACAAGCTGTTCAACAGAAATCAATGTAACAATCTGTCAAGTGAGAAAAAACACACATGGATCGAAATTTGACTGGATCAGCAGGGATCCATCTATCGTCAGTTTAAGGTACTACAAGTTTTTGGTGTAAACATTTGTTCACTCATCATGATAAAATTTTCCACAAGCTGTTTAGAAATTAAAGTGGCATATATGATTGACTGGAGGGTGTGTAGCGCTACCACTGTAGCAGCCCCTGGATAGGATGGGTGCTCTGTTTTTTGCCTTGACATTCTCAAGAACCTCAGCCCCACTGAAACACCAGGTTCAGTGTAAAAAGAGTACAATATCACAGGAATTTACTGAAAGTAACACTTAGTACCCAATAGTAGTGCTATATCAAAGAAAACAGGCACCAAACCAGGTAGTAAAGGCAAACTTAATATGTTGCCACTGTGGGAGATTAGCTTGTGGAGATCATTTTCAGGGGAAAAGATTCAGCATGGATGTCAGTCTCTTTAAAGTCTGGCTGCTTGCGAGGTTTATTTTTACAGGTTTGCAAGAAACATAAACAGAAAACAAAACCTTGCCGTCTGGCGCTACACTAAACAAAGAGATTCCTCTTTATACAGTGTGGGGCTGTCCCCAACACCCACAAAATATAAGCACATTTCAATCCTTGTTTTAGAGTACAAATTAGCACACAGAGCTCTCTCAGCTTTCTCCTTCTAAGATCCAGGATCAAGCTCAAGTGAGATCTCTTCCTGATAATTAAATGCAAGTGGAGAGGGGTTTGAGTAGACCAAGTCTGGGCCGGAACCAGCTCTGCCACGGTGGCCGGCAAAACCTGGGTCGGACTCCCGCTAGTCGCCTCAAAATGATTGCATGCGAGGTGACAAGTATCGTCCGTCCATTGTCGTGCTGGGGCGGAGCAATTGTCCCGACCATGCAGTGAGCCCGGGAAAGACCATCGGCATTATTTTGGAGCCTTCCAGCTCAGTGTTCCACTAAGAACTTAAACAGTTGTAGGGCCAGGCACCACCTAGTTACTTGGCTATTTTTCTCCTGGTTGTTACACATCCACTTAAGGGGGGCATGGTCGGTGACTAGCCTGAATGACCTTCCCAGCAGGTAGTATTTTAGGGCCTCTAAGGCCCACTTGATAGCCAAGCACTTCTTCTCCACAATAGCATAATTATTTATGCTTTATTATTTATTAATGTCTATTAAGCTTCCTGCTTAAGTAAACACAGGGTGCTCCTTGTCGTCTCTGATCTGGGACAGAACAGCACCTAGTCCCACCTCAGAGGTGTCGGTTTGAACGACACACTTCTTTGTGAAGTCCGGGGGGCACAAGCATCGGCTATACACAGAGGGCTTGCTTCAATTTCTGGAAGGCCTTTTCAGCTTCGGGATTCCACCTAACCATTCATGACGCTCTACCCTTTGTCAGATTGGTCAGAGGGACGGCAATGGTGGCAAAGTCGGGGATGAAACGTCAGTCATTCCCTGTAATTCCCAGGAAGGCCCAAAACTCTTTCTTGTTCACTGGTTGGAGCCACTTTTGAATGGCCTCGATCTTATTGGTTTGGAGCTTAATCAGACCTCAACCAATCACACTCCCAAGGTATTTGGCCTCCTTGAGATATATGGCACACTTCTTTGGGTTGGCTGTTAAACCTGCTACCCTCAGTGAATCTGCTATTGCCTGCAACCGGGGCAGATGTGATTCCTAATCTGGGCTGTGGATGATGACATCATCCAGATAGGCCGCTGCATAGGGCCAATGCGGCCTCAAAGTCTTGTCCATCATCCTCTGAAAGGATGCAGGGGCCCCAAACAGCATTTGTTTGTATTGGAAGGACCCTTCGGGGGTAGAGTAAGGCTGTTTTTTCCTTTGCTGACTCCGTTAGGGGGATCTGCCAGCATCCCTTTAGTTAGGACTAGGGTTGTTATGTACCAGCCCCCTCCCAACCTATCCACAAGTTTGTCAACTCGCGGCATTGGGTATGTGTCAAACTTAGACACTTCATACAGCTTCCTAAAATTGTTACAGAACCGGATAGTGCCATCGGGCTTTGGGACCAGTACTATAGGGCCTGACTAGGCGCCGTGGGACTCCTCTATCACGTCTAACTCCAACATGGTTCTTATTTCTCTCACCTCCGCCTCTTGTCTAGCCTCAGGTATTCAGTAGGGTTTTACATTTACACGGACCCCGGGTACCATGTTCCATATGCACTCGTACATGGGGCAGAACAGCTGTGATTCAATCCTGCATCAAGGAGACGTGCTATATGACGCTTCTATATTGGGTGGCCTCTCCCTCCCGCGTCTCCTTTGCGATATCTAGCAGCCCCCTGGGATGTCTAACATACAAGAGTTCAAAGGGGGAATACCCCGTAGATGCCTGCGAAACCTCTCATATGGTAAACATAAGGTACGGTAGCAAAAAATCCCAATTTCGCCTATCTTTATCCACCACCTTTTTTAGCATACTCTTGAGGGTCTTATTAAACCTTTCCACCAGACCGTCAGTTTGGGGGTGGTAAACAGAGGTACGTAAATGGAAGATTTTGTACAATTTACACAATTGCCTGGTCACTCTGGACACGAACAGGGTACCCTGATCCACCAAGATTGCTTTAGGGATCCCCACCCAACTAAAGAACTGGACCAGTTCCTTGGCGATAGTCTTAGCGGTGGTAATCCGCAAGGGTATGGCCTCAGGATAGTGGGTCGCATAGTCCAGTATCACCAGGATGTGCTGGTGTCCGCGGGCAAATTTTACTACTGGTCCCATGAGATCCATGCCAATTCGGTCAAATGGCACTTCAGTTATGGCAAGTGGGACAAGGGGACTACGAAAGTGGGCTGACAGGGCTGTCATTTGACACTTAATGCATGACTCACAGTATTCTTTGACATCTCCATACAACTCAGGCCAGAAGAATCTCTGGGTTATCCTCTCCCTGGTTTTCTCCATACCCAGATGTCCCCCCCATTACATGACCATGGGCCAGATCTAGCACTATCTGGCGGAAGGGTTTGGGAACCACTAGCTGTTCCAGTTCGTCCTTTCCGTGTTTCACCACCTGATACAACAAATCATTTTTAAGCACCATGTAGGGAAAAGACAACTTCCAATTAGGGTCCACTGGTTCCCGATCCATCAGCTTCATGTTTTTTCTGGCTCTGAGGTGAGTGACATCCCATAGTTGTTCTGTACAGAAGTCCTCTCTCTGGACCTCTAAGTCAGGGACTACATTCGGTTTATTCTCACGGCCAGGGAGAGAGACATGGTCTGGGACATTAGCCATCTGCTGGGAGCCAGCTTACAGCTCCTCCGGCTCCCCAGCCATTACAGGAAAAGGAAGAGGGGGGGTCTCCTTCTTCCTCGGTCCTGCCACCAATCTCTCCTTTCGGTTGGCAAAAAGGGTCTGGTGAGAACTCCTGTGCCTCCTCAGCAGGGGGAGCTCTTTCCTCCAGGCTCTCTATGCCTTCCCACAACCTACAAAAATGGGGAAATCCCTCCCCACTAGGGCTTCATGATGCAGGGAAGGTACGACTCCCACTGAATGGGTCACTCTGCCACAAGGGGTGTCAATCTCAACCAGCGCCGTCTGGTAATCACGAGTGTCCCCATGGATGCAAATGAGCCCAACAGTGCTAGGGTGTAACCTGGCCGGATTTACACAGCTGCTTTTGACCAACGTTATCACACTACCAGAGTCAAGCAGCGCAGTGACGGGTTTCTCGTCAATAGCAATCACACACATTTGCTTCTCCATGCGACTTGAGCACGATAGAAACATAGAAAAGTGACGGCAGAAAAAGACTGAGTAGTCCATCGATTCTGCCCTTTTTTTTGTTTTTGTTTTTTTGTTGTTTTTCCATTAACCTTGTTGTCTGACTATAGATTTATGTTTATCCCAAGCATGTTTGAAGCCATTTACTGTTGACTGCCTCACAACCTCTGTTGGTAGTTTATTCCAATCATCAATTACCCTTTCAGTAAAATAATACTTTCTAAGATTAGGTTTGAACTTCCCTGCTAGTTTAAGGTCATGCCCCCGTATTCTTGATTTTGGTTTCATATTGAAAAGACTGCCCTCCTGAACCTTATTCACCCCCTTGATGTATTTAAAGGTTTCAATCATGTCTCCCCTTTCCCTTCTTTCCTCCAGACTGTACGTATTAAGTTCCTGAAGTTGCTCTTGATATGTTTTATCCCCCAGACCTTTCACCATTTTTGTTACCCGTCTCTGAACTCTTTCTATCTTATCAATATCTTTTTGTAAGTGAGTTCTCCAGAACTGGACACAGTATTCTAAGTGAGGTCTCACTAAAGATCTATATAGCGGAATCAGAACCTCCTTCCTCCTGCTGGTGATCCCTCTACTGATACATCCCAGAATTCTGTTTGCTTTTCTCACTACCTGGTCACACTGTTTGCTCAATTTGCAATCATCTGAAATAAGCACCCCCAAATCTTTTCTTCTGTAGTGCTGGCTAACACTGTATCCCCAATGCTGTACTCTCTAATGATGCTATACATGCGACCTGTGAAAATAGAGAAATGCATCTTTCCATATAAGCATTATCACATTACATGGGTTCATCATTCAGGGGACAATTGGCAGCAATATGTCCCAATGGGAAATTCAAATCGAAGGTCAATCAGCGCAGATAAATAAAATTAAAAGCAGCTGAACACACAGGGTTAACACAATCAAATCCCTTAGAACAATAATAAAAAACTGTGCAGCGCTCATAAAAGTCCATAAAAGTTCATGAAGACATCCATAAAAGTGTCAGGCAGGTGTGATTCAAAGCATGTAGACAGCTTCACAGGTGAAAAGGGTGTCCCAAAGACCGCCACCAGTGATACAAGCCGCTCACCTTACAACAATGATCCTCATTACAGGGATCAATTCACGCTTCTGCCTTTATCTGGGAAAGGCAAACCCTCAACAGAACCTGTGGGAAAAGTGGACACTTCGACAGATGTACGAAACTTAGTGTGGACGGACTGTGAAAATACCTACAGAAGTACTTGAAAATACCTGAAAATACTCGCGACGTGTCAAAAAATAATAACAAGATTCCCTAAACTAACACAATTGGGACACACAAGTCGACGAAAATTAAAATAAATAGACGCGACTAACTGGAAGCTAAACTTAAAGGGTAACCCTGTATAACGACGGTTAACAGGGGACTTACTACTTGGGTACATTACACTATTACGAATATACCTTTCTACGTAAAGAGA
>BLSH010197533.1:697597-709581 GCA_018402905.1 Glandirana rugosa | reverse complement strand
AGCATTTCTGGTGTCGTCAGACAGCTCCTTTGTCTTTACCATTGTCACACATGAAGAGGGAATAACAGGGGGCTTTTTATAAAACCAAAATGTTCATTTATTGGCTAATTTGGGTCACATGGGTGGAGGCAATTCATCACAGGTGATCCTCATTTGAGATCTGCAACAGGTGAGCCAAATTGGGTTTCCATACTGATTTGCAGCAAAGGGTGCCAATACCACTGACAAGGCAAGCATTATGTTTTTCTCTGTTTTCCTCATAATGTTTATCTTTTTAAATGTTATTTATCATTTACAGTTTTTTGTCAAACACAAGCTATCTGTAGTAATATGTTGGTTAATTTGATACATTTCCTTCAGTAGATATTCCACAATATGTACATAAACTTCATGGGTGCCAATAATGGTGAGCAGGACTGTATGCAGAGCCGACACTGACATAGCCTGCTGTCCACTTTGAGTGTTCGGATGTAAACAGACCGCCTGTCTGTTTACACCTGACTACCACCCGATCCGCTAGGGAGAAGGGGAACGGATCCCTATTTGTCTGTTTTTAGCAGATCAGATTGCATTGGATGTCAGCGGGTGTAAAGAGACACATGTCAGTTTACACCCACTGCTCCATAGAGGAGAACAGAGGGACCCAATTGGTCCGCACATGTGAAAGGGGCCTTTCATTTATGCACTGAAGGAAGATCAATTTATTTTAAACAGGTCAAGAAGCAAAGTGTAGTGACCCTTAGGGGACAGTTTGAATTCACTTTACTGAAGCTAGACAAGGCTGTTTTGGATAATATTAATCATTATTTTATTTATATAAGACTTAAGGTGTTGTTTTCCTTTGAGATGCACATCAGCAGGCTGGCAAAATCCTATTGATTTTAAGCAGTAGACATCACAGTTCATAGGCTTTGTTCGACCTGTTTTATACTGCGTTATGTTTCTTTCGAAAACAGCTTGTCCTATTGTGGGGAATTTGAATTCTAGGCAAAGCAGATCAAAGACAGCCTTTTCTTGTGAAATGGCTGCATTAGCTGCATATTTTCAAATGCAAAATGCAGCATTTGACATGAATGTTTGTCTCTGACGCACAAATATTATTTTGTCTAACATACAAGTTAGTTAACAAGTCCTCCTCATTGTTACAATTGAATAATTGACGGATGTATTCAAAGCCAAAACTATATGGTAATCTTCAAAGGGGCTTAACTGTGTTGTCATAGATATGCCATGTATATAACACATATTTTTTATTCTGTGGATTATCCACCATTTTATCAAATATATCACTTTTCTTCTTGATGTCATTCCTTACCATAAATACATGCTGTTAAATTATGAATGCCACACACGGGTAAACAGAAAATTCCGCCTGCTCAACATGTAAACCAGACCCTTGCCATGCATCCTAAGTTAAAGGCTTGTCATAGAGTAATATATACTAATCGTAATTGGTATAAAAATTTAAACATCCAGTGTGGTCGTTAAGGAAAGTCGTGAAATGGATTTAAAATAAGTGTGTAGAAAATTAATTTAAGCCTTTCATCTTCGATAAAAGAAAGACTTCATAGGAAGGGTCAGTGGTACAAATATCAAACACTCAGAGACCTGTCTGTGAAGTTATTTACATTGCCTTGGAGATATATGCACTGGATAACTGCACTAAGTGGTTACAGACATGTGGAGTGCGGTATGTTGTAAAGAATTTGTGATCTTCAGAGTAAAAAAGCTATGCACATTCAATTGAATGTTACAATGCATATTGCACTGACGTTGTTATATTAAAATATTACGAAAGTCCATTGAATATACTTTTGTTGTTAGATTGACAATAGTACTTGGTTGCTAAGACAACTGACTTCTGGGGAAAAAATACATATACTGTATATTCTCATGCACATAGAATGGCTGATCTAGTAGGCTTCATGAACATCTGGTTGCTGCTGGCACAGAATGTGCATTATATACAGTAATTAGGCAGCATATTTTACAATACACATCTATCATATCCTTGACGTTCGGAACAAGTGCTTAGTCAGAGCTGCATCAAAAAGGATGTAAAGCCCCTAAGAAGGAAAGAAAGAAGGAGAGGAAGAGAACAAGAAAGGATTCGAGGAAGGATGTTTAGCCCTTGGTGAATCTATCCAGTACTATACAAGAAGTTTGAGTATTTTATTGTATTTTTAAAGATAGCCTCTACCTCTTTACAGTGCAATCTCTGTTTTGCTGTGTTGGTTTCTTACTTTGAATATAAAAGACTTATTGTTTTCACAATAATTCTGCTTACTTTTTACTATTAAATTGAGGAGAAAACTCTTTCACAAACTGTATGTATTCTGTATTGTATAGGGTGATTCACTCAGAAGAGACTTTTTATAGTAACATGCTTTGACTGCTAGAGTCTCAGGCCTCATGCACACTGGGTGTTTTCTTTAACGTGGCTGTTAGGGGGGTCTGGCATTTTTTTTCTGCTTCTAAATGCACTTGAATGTTAGCCTATGTGTCCATGCACACATAGGCATTTAGAGGCAGAAAGAAACCCCACAGCCAGCACGTCTGGGAGCAGCAATGTTTTGGCAGAAAAAACATTAATGCAAGGAGCGTTTAGCACTTGAGCTTTAATTCCTTTCAATGTAGAACAAAAAAGTGTGGCACATGTGATCTATCTTGTATACAGGTGCATCTGATAAAATTAGAATATCATCAACAAGTTAATTTATTTCAGTTATTCAATTCAAAAAGTCAAACTCATATATTTATACACAGAGTGTTATATTTCAAGCATTTCTTTCTTTTTAATTTTGATGATTATGGCTTACAGCTAGTGAAAACCCAAAATTCGGTACCTCAGAAAATTAGAATATTACATAAGACCATTTAAAAAAAGGATTTTTAATACAGAAATATTGGCTTACTGAAAGTTTGTCCATGTACAGCATAGTATGCACTCAATACTTGGATGGGTCTCCTTTTGCATGAATTACTGCATCAATGCCACGTGGCATGGAGGCAATCAGCCTGTGGCACTGCTGAGGTGTTATGGAAGCCCAGGTTGCTTTGATAGTGGCCTTCAGCTCGTCTGCATTGTTGGGTTTGGTGTCTCTCATCTTCCTCTTGAAAATACCCCACAGATTCTCAATGGCGTTTGGGTCAGACGAGTTTGCTGGCCAATTAACCACTTCAGCCCCGGAAGGATTTCCAGCTTTAGGACCGGAGCCCTTTTTGCGATTCGGCACTGCGTCGCTTTAACTGAAAATTGTGCGTGCGACGTTGTACCCAAACGAAATTTGCGTCCTTTTTTCCCCACAAATAGAGCTTTCTTTTGGTGGTATTTGATCCCCTCTGCGTCATTTCTGATCGCCGCTATAAACAAAAGAAGAGCGACAATTTTCCAAAAAAAAAATGTAAAAAAACATTTTTTTTCACAGTTTTTGGCCGATTTACATTCTTCCTCATATTTGCGATAAAAAAAAGTGCAATCGGCGTTTATTGATTGGTTTGCGCAAAAGTGGTCACGTCTACGGATGATGAGAATTCATTTTTGGGGTTTTTTTTTTCTTTATTATTTTTTACTAGTAATGGCGGCGATCTGCGATTTTTAGCGGTACTGCGATATTGCGGCGGACATGTCGGACTATTTTGACACTTTTTTGGGACCATTGGCATTTATACAGCGATCAGTGCTATAAAAATGCACTGATTACTGTGTAAATGCCATTGGCAGTGAAGGGATTAACCTGCAGGGGGCGCTCTAAGGGTTAACTATGTTCCCTGGGCGTGTTCTAACTGTGTGTGGGCTGCCCTAGCTGGGGAAGGGAAGAGGTCACAGCCTTCGTATACAGGAAGGCTGTGATCCCAGCCCTTCCCCCTCACACAGAACGGAGGTCCGTGTTTACATACACGGACCTCCGTTCCTTCGCTCCGGGGGGGCCATCGCGGGTAGCCGGCGGCAATCGAAGCCGCCGCACCCGCTCCCTGGCCCTCCCCGAACACAGTGAGTGCGCGGGCGCACCTCCGGCGGCGCGCGCGCGCTCACAGTGCGCGTTATCGCAGCCGGCGTCGTATGATGGCGATTTGCGATAATGAGCCACTTTGTCGCCGTCAACCTGTGGTTGGCGGTCGGCAAGTGGTTAAGCACAGTGATACCATGATCATTAAACCAGGTATTGGTACTTTTGGCAGTGTGGGCAGGTGCCAAGTTCTGCTGGAAAATGAAATCAGCATCTCTATAAAGCTGGTCAGCAGAGGGAAGCATGAAGTGCTCTAGAATTTCCTGGTAGAAGGCTGCGCTGAGTTTGGACATGATAAAACACAGTGGACCAACACAAGCAGATGACATGGCTCCCCAAATCATCATTCACTAGCTTTAAACCATAATCACCAAAATTAAAATAAAGAAATGCTTGAAAGATATCACTCTGTGTGTACTTAATCTATATAATACATTAGTTTCACTTTTTGAATTGAATTACTGAAATTAACTTTTTAACGCTATTCTAATTTTTTGAGATGCACATGTTAATAACAAATTGTTGAAAACAAATACACATTGGAATTAAATAATGCACATGTTACTTAAAAATATATATATATAATTTTGGCTGCAGTAGTTTTCTTTTTTGTTTTTTTTTTTCTTTGTTTTTACCTAGTGATCCAACAATCCAGCAATCTCTATCGCACAGATGGCAGTTAGAGGGATAAGACAAACCCATTTACCACTGAGAGTTTTACTTACAATGACCATCTTTTATTTATTTATTTAAGATCTTTATGCCAAAAGGAAAAAAACTGTTGCTGTAACTGTTTATAAAGTGTTAGCTGGAGTTTGGCTTCAACTCTAAATCTGCTAGTGCATCTGACACGACCCTCTCTCCAGACACAGTGCTGCTGTCCAAAGGTGTCTGCTTTACTATTTCATCCAGAATGCAGACATCCTAAGACAGGAAGTGTATTACTGGCCAGATCACAAGGTGAATTAAAGGAAAAAAAGCCTAAAAAAATAAAATGAATGCGGCTACCACATCTAATGATTGGTACGCTGCAATATATTGATTTTTGTTGTTGTGCAATGGCAAAGCTTGGTAGGCCTGATGCATACGGGACATTTTGATAACTCTCCTAGACTCCTTTTCTCCTGGCAGCAGTGTTTTGGCATAAAAAACGACTAATGCTTGTAAATATGTGTATGTAACACAGCGCCCTTGGGGGTTGCTTAGAATTGCATGTTCTTCTGTGCAGCCTTGACCCTGTGAACTTTCCAGCCCTCCTGACACTCTAGGTTCAGGCATGTTATATATACCCTTAAATGAAACACTGACACAATGCAGATTGTTTTAGCTCTCTCGGATTTATTTAATCAAGAGAAGAGTCTTAAACATGGTATTAGTCCGCCAAGTCTTGGATAAACAGCCAAGACTCCCAAAGTCCCCAAAAGCAATTAAAGGGTATTTAGAAACTGAGATGCATAATATCAATGCACACAGTAATAGACAATAAGTAAATGGATTTCTAAGAAGGCTATCGGTTGCTGTATATAATACTTCTGCTAAAGTGGGACCCCAGGCCGGCCTATTATACCTTTAATTCTAATGAGAGACGAAGTAATATAGGTACTAGTGATGTGTTCCCTTTAAAAGCAATAGAATAGCAGTGTCCACAATGCAAGGCCTTGCAATTATCTTCACCGGCAGTTGTAGCTCAGAGAAACAAGAATTGTGGCACAGTGATATGCAATCAAGGCAAAGCAGCTGAGTCTAACCAGTAGTAATCCTTAAAGCAATCCAGGTGTACGGTGTCTGTATACAGTGTCCAGTAAAATATGTTAGTGGATGGTAACTGGATTTGTGGGCAGGTGCCCTCTCACCAATCTTGAGAACTTTGTAGGAAACTTCATGAAGAGCAATCCAAGTTGATTCTTCTTACTGTGGGTGGGCTGAGATGCCGATTTGCCTGTCGAAACAGTGAGTCATCCGATTCTGCTGCATTCAATGATGCTGCCCCTCTAGTAGCGGGCGGCATCTGACCCACCTGGGTTGGAACTGCAAGAGAGCTGTATACCGCGTGGTAGGCCGCAATCTTCTCACACAGCGGTGAATGGGTGCTTACTTGATGGAATCCGGGAAGCAAGAGAGCTTGGGCCTGGTCCGCAGATCCCTTAATAGCCTCCCGCATAATTCTCCCCCTGGAGCAGATGGCTTGTTGGGAGGTGTAGTTCATGGATAGTTCTGCAGTCTAGGGATGTCTGTTCTGGAGACTACAGTTTCCACAATGCTCTCTTCTTGGCTCAGAAGTATGATGCATGTAATCCGAACCCTACACTAGAGGAATACAGAGACAGTATAGGAAGATAGAGAGCAAGTCTGCAATGTCAGATGCCTGTAGCCTGCTCTCGGCTACATGTAATTCATTTAGGCGTGTTTATAAGCGCCATATGCTTGGGAGTTAATTAATTTTATTAGCCAGAATACAAATTTATTCTGGCCATTGAAATTAATTAAACAATAAAACCAATGTTAGCCCCCCTCCCCACACAAAAAAGGGGCAGTAAAAATCACCTTTAACCATATCGTGAAAAAGTGTGGCGCTTGCAATCTCATATATATATATATATATATATATATATATATACAGTATCTCACAAAAAATATTTTATTATATCTTTTCATGTGACAACACTGAAGGAATGACACCTTGCTACAATGTAAAGTAGTGAGTGTAGAGCTTGTATGACAGTGTAAATTTTCTGTCCCCTCAAAATAGCTCAACACACAGCCATTAGTGTCTAAACCGCTTGCAACAAAAGTGAGTACACCCCTAAGTAAAAATGTCCAAATTGGGCCCAAAGTGTCAATATTTTGTGTGGCCACCACTATTTTCCATCAGTTTGGGGTCATTATCATGTTGGAATACTGCCCTCCGGCCCAGTCTCTGAAGGGAGGGGATCATGCTCTGCTTCAGAATCTTACAGTACATGTTGGCATTCATGGTTCCCTCAATGAACTGTAGCTCCCCAGTGCCGGCAGCACTCATGCAGCCCCAGACCATGGCACTCCCACCACCATGCTTGACTGTAGGTCTTTGTACTTCTCACCTGGTTGCCGTCACACATGCTTGACACCTTTTAAACCAAATACATTTATCTTGGTCTCATCATACCACAGGACATGGTTCCAGTAATCCATGTCCTTAGTTTGCTTGTCTTCAGCATACTTTTTGCAGGCTTTCTTGTGCATCATATTTAGAAGAGGCTTCCTTCTGGGACTATAGCCATGCAAACCGGTTTGATGTAGTGTGCAGCATATGGTCTGAGCATTGATAGGCTGATCTCCCATCCCTTCAAACTGCAGCAATGCTGGCAGCACTCATATGTCTATTTCCCAAAGACAACCTCTGGATATGACACTGAGCACGTGCACTCAACTTCTTTGGTCAACCATGGCGAGGCCTGTTCTGAGTGGAACCTATCCTGTTAAACCGCAGTATGGTCTTGGCCACTGTGCTGCAGCTCAGTTTCAGGGTCTTGGCAATCTTCTTATAGCCTAGGCCATCTTTATGTAGAGCAACAATACTTTTTTCAGATCCTCAGAGAGTTCTTTGCCATGAGGTGCCATGCTGAACTTCCAGTGACCAGTGTGAGAGAGTGAGAGCAATAACACCAAATCTAACTACCTGCTCCCTATTCACACCTGAGACCTTGTAACACATGACACCGGGGAGAGAAATTCGCTAATTGGGCCCAATTTGGACATTTTCACTTAGGGGTATACTCACTTTTGTTGCCAGCGGTTTAGATATTAATGGCTGTGTGTTGAGTTATTTTGAGAGGAAAGCAAATTTACACTGTTATACAAGCTGTACACTCACTACTTTACATTGTAGTAAAGTGCCATTTCTTCAGTGTTGTCACATGAAAATATATAATAAAATATTTACAAAAATGTGAGGGGTGTACTCACTTTTGTGAGATACTGTATACAGTATATATATAACATATTTGTGAAAAGAAATACACAGCACAATGAATATTACATTGTGCACATAAAATTATATATATATAAATTTCCAAAAAATCCAATATGTTGCTACTGCCAAACACCAAACTGACACCTTGATCCACGAGTGTAAATCCTACTGTTTACAATAATCCCCTGACTTCTTCACCACTTGTGCTCAACATATAGCACATTTGTGAGGTCAGGCACTGATGTTGAACGAGAGGCCTGGCTCACAGTGTCCACTCTAATTCATCCCAAAGGTGTTCTATTGGGCTGAGGTCAGAACTCTGTGCAGGCCAATCAAGTTCCTCCACCCCAAACTCGCTCATCCATGTCTTTATGAAACTTGCTTTGTGCACTGGTGCGCAGTCATGTTGGAACAGGAAGGGGCCATCCCCAAACTGTTCCCACAAAGTTGGGAGCTTGAAATTGTCCAAAATGTCTTGGTATGCTGACACCTTAAGTTTTCCCTTCACTGGAACTAAGGGGCCAAGCCCAACCCCTGAAAAACAACCCCACACCATAATCCCTTCTCCAGCAAATGATTTGGACTAGTGCACAAAGCAAGGTCCATAAAGACATGGATGAGCGAGTCTGGGGTGGAGGAACTTGACTGGCCTACACAGAGTCCTGCCTGACCTCAACCCGATAGAACACCTTTGGGATGAATTTAAGCGGAGACTGTGAGTCAGGCCTTCTTGTCCACATCAGTGCCTGAGCTCACAAATGCTCTTCTCGAATAATGATCAAACATTCTCATAGACACACACCTAAACCTTGTGGACAGCCTTCCCAGAAGAGTTGAAGCTGTTATAGTGGCAAAGGATGGGCTAACTCAATATTGAACCCTACAGACTAAGACTGGGATGCCATTAAAGTTCATGTGCGTGTAAAGGCAGGCGTCCCAATACATTTGGTAATATAGTGTATCCTTATGGTTAGGTTGAACGGCTCACTTGATGGTGCAGGATGGAGGGGGGCAAAGGTGGAAGCATTCATAGTTGTTATTGCAGGGAGGTGGGCAGAACAAGATGGTCAGCCTAGTAGAGAAAAAAGTGTAAATCCGGCTCTGCTTATTCTTTACAATTCACCCCTTGCAACTCCCTTTTGAAACACATGTAGCATATGTATTTATATAGCACTCTTTAAGACCACACCCATAACTCATTATGCCCAAAAATCACTGTAGTGGTGCAAAGCCTTCCTACTGTGAAAGGGCAAAATGGATGTGCATGCCTTCTAGGCCAAAAGGAATTCCCAGTCCTCCCCTGAGTACAAACCCTGTATATGCCTGGGGTTGACAGTTAATCTTGTGCATGTGTAAAGTAGTGCACAGGGGCACACCAAATGTAGATTTGTGTGCCCTTTAACACTCAGTCTAGAGATGATTTTCCCCTGAAGGTTTTTTTTACAGTACTTTATTGAATACAAACTGATTCTCATGTGAACAAGTAGACATAATCTCTGTTTTGATCACGTATTGAGATGAAAGGAATGCATTAATCCTATGTTAATTTGTACAAGAACATTACACACACACACACACAGCTGATTCTCTTAATGTTTTTGAAGTTAATAATATTTCATTTTTGCCTGAAGTGAAATTGATACCCATGTACATTACTGCCACAGGATGTCACCAGTGCTCCAGTAGTAAACTTCTACTGTCAAAATATGTGCTTCCAGTCCAACAATGTAGTAAACGCCTCATTGATTTATAATAGTGGCCATAAATCTTAAAAAGTACAATTTTAAACTAGCAATAAATACGTATGTTTTTACTACATTCTTGAGTGGATTCAGGTCACTTGTTGTAATTCCACGAGATGATATAAACAAACGCAAGTAGAAAAAAATGTGTAGATTTGTCTTGGAGACCTGACACTGGAATATACACACTTGCCACCATGTTATCCTAAGGATTTATTATTTATTGTATAATAATTTATTGTCCACCTGTTGGAACATTATAAGATTGTTTAAGGTTAAGTTTGCCTTGGTGACCTAGTCACAAGAAAACAGATTTGATGTACTTTGCACATTTTTACATTTTTTATAGAATAGTGAAGAGAACAGTTGTATCATGTAGGAGATTTGATTTAACCCCTTCACCCCAGGTTTCCCAGGTTAGGACCAGAGCACTTTTTGCGATTCGGCACTGCGTCGCTTTAACTGACAATTGTGCGGTCGTGCGACGTTATACCCAAATGAAATTTGCGTCCTTTTTTCCCACAAATAGAGCTTTATTTTGGTGGTATTTGATCACTGCTGCGTCATTTCTGATCGACGCTATAAACAAAGAAAGAGCGACAATTTTGCAAAAAAAAAAAACAATATTTCTTTTTGCTAAAATTCAAATTCAAAGAAAAAAAAATATAAAAAAACATTTTTTTTTCATCGGTTTTGGCCAATTTATATTCTTCCTCATATTTTTGGTAATAAAAAAACGCAATCGGCGGTTATTGATTGATTTGCGCAAAAGTTGTCGCATTTACGGATGATGAGAATTAATTTCTGGGGTTTTTATTTTTTTACATTTTTACTAGTAATGGCGTCGATCTGCGATTTTTAGCGGTCCTGCGATATTGGGGCGGACATGTCAGACATTTTTGACACTTTTTTGGGACCAATGACATTTATTCAGCGATCAGAAATTTAAATGTCCACTGATTACTGTATAAATGTAATTGGCAGTGAAGGGGTTAACCTGCAGGGGGAGATCTAGGGGTTAACTGTGTTCCCTGGGTGTGTTCTAACTGTGGGGGGGCTGGGCTGCCATGGGCATGAGAGATCTAACTGATCCCAGTGACAGGGATAAGCAGATCTCTTATGTCCCCATTGACAGAGCGGGGAACCGCCGTGTTTTCATAGGCAGTTCCCCGTTCTTTCACCCTGGCTGCTCATCGCGGCTCGCCGGCAGACATTGGGTCCGCCCGAGCCGCGGGCACACTCCTCCGGAGTGTGTCGGGCACAAGCGCTCGCCCCCTAGCCTCGCCTGCGTGAATCGCTGCCTATTTACGGCGATTCGCGGGACGCGTCCACACTGCCGCAGGAAATATAATGCGCGCAGTGTGGAACCGGTTAAAGTGAAACTCCAGTTTTGCTGGAAAAAAAACCTTTCCAGGTCATTTATACTGTATTCATTAAAAAGGCTTTAGCAGACCTATTTCAAACTCTCACCTGTCTCTGCTCTGTAGATACTGAGGCAATAACAGTGAATTCCTAAAAGAAAACAATAAATAGAAGGGACTACCTGTTATAATAATACGATCACTGCTTGTGTTTAACCACTTGAATACAGGACGTTTATACCCCCTTCCTGCCCAGACCAATTTTCAGCTTTCAGCGCTCTCACACTTTGAATCTCAATTACTCTCTCATGTTACACTTCTCACAAATAGAGCTTTCTTTTGGTGGTATTTAATCGACGCTGGGTTTTTTATTTTTTGCAATATAAGCAAAAAAAGAGCGAAAATTTTGAAAAAAAAACACTTTTTTTTTAGTTTCTATTTAACAATTTTGCAAAAAAAAAATTTTTCTTCATAAATTTGGCCCAAAATTTATACTGCTACCTATCTTTGGTAAAAATAACCCAAATTAGTGGCTTCTTTTTAAAAAAAAAACGTTTTAACAATTTATCTTTGATTTTTTTTTCACAAAAAAAAAGTTTTAAAAGCGAGAAAAAAACGAATATAACGTTTTTTATTTTTTGGGTCGCAGCTAATTTATGGTGGTTTTCTTTCGAGATAAACACTCTTTTTTTACTATTTTTAAAACAAACCCACGTCACATTGTACTCTCTCATTAACTCTAAGTTTCACACTCTCGCGACTTTCGACTTTTAACCAGACCCGTCCTTCCCCCATATTTGCAGGACATAAGTTCACCAATTTGTGTTCGTCACTAGCATAATAATATTGTCCATCAGGGAAGATAAATAACAAAAGAAAATCCTTAAGTGACAATAACGGAGTCATAGATGTCTCGTCT
>BLSH010197533.1:680027-691841 GCA_018402905.1 Glandirana rugosa | reverse complement strand
GACCGGCTGTGATTGGACACAGCCGGTCATATGGTAAAGAGCCATTTCATTGGCTCATTTACCCTGATCGGGAACGGGCTGTGTCCAAGGGACATGCCTCGTCCCCGATCGCCGCGCTGCGCGTCCCCGGGGACGCGCACGAGCCGCGGCCATGTGAATCAACAAAGTGACCGGCTGTGATTGGACACAGCCGGTCACGTGGTAAAGAGCCAAATGTATTGGCTCTTTACCACGATCGGGGGGAGACACAACCCCCCGGCACAGAAACGATCCGAGATCGCCGCTCTGCGGGCCCCCGGGGGCCCGCAGTAGCGGCGAGAAGCGGAGGACGTCATATGACGTCCTCCCGGATCGACGGCCAGTCCCTGCCGACGTCATTTTACTATACGTCGGTAGGGAACTGGTTAAATACAAGAAATATATCAGTGGCATCCCTTGAGACTTTTAGCACTACTGGCTTATTTAAAGGCCCACTCTAGTAAAGGACTATGCTAGAGATGCTTGAAATTCTACTTCCAGCTTTGTGTAGACTTCTGAGAAAAGCATGGATCCGCAGTCAACACCCCCCGAGGATGACCCATTTAATTACCTTGTACCAGCTACAGGGAAATTACCATGCTAACATCTAAATTGCCATTAAATGTTTAGCCATGGCATTATTTTTTTGGTTGACATGTAATTGTAGAGTTTATCCACATTTACAAATCTAAATGATAAGCCAACTTTCAAAATACCAACCCATCAGATAGCGAATGCTTGACTAGAAAGGGTCAAGCATTCTGTGCAAAATCAGTATTAGATTAATTAAGAGAAAACACCAACTTTAGCATTAGAAAATAAATCAACCCATCAACAAAACACACGTTCCACATGTAAAAAGCACTAGTTTTCAATGAAAAAACTAGTCCCCCACTTAAGAGGCGATGGACCACAAATACAATGCCGAGACAAGGGCGAGGAGTTTTTTGTGTTGCTCAAGATCTTTAGTGCCACGACTGGAGCAGGGGTTCCTAAAAGGGTCTTCATCCAAACAGCTGAGACCCACTGCAGATGTCCTTCCCACCTAAAGATGGGCATGCAGAGAAACAGGAATGGGTGGTAGAGAGAATAAACTTTTGCCACTGGCTGTGCTCCCAAACACTTACCTGAGTCCTGTATCAATCTAGTGCTGTGCCCTTCTGCAATTCTTCTCCCCTGTCTTTCTCTTAAAGGGACGGCAGCAGGACCCCAAAAGGGGAGGTCTGGTGCTGCTCTGTGCAATACCATTGCACAGAGCAACAAGTGAGTATAATATGTTCATTATTTTCATTTATAAAAATGCCCTTGGGCGGCGTGGCTGAGCAAAGCATATAGGCAGATGTGTCTGGACTGAGCTCCGCAGAAAATCTGCCATTAAATCCCGAGGATAGTGTTTCTCCACTCCAAAACCTGTCACAAAGCTGCCTGTGTGACCAGGCCACCAGGGGCTGTCTGCTCGGTGTCTCATCCGCGCTGCAAACATGTCCAAGAAGCTGAAGGAGGGCCGCCTCCTGGCCGTGGATGCGGGGCAAGATGGCGCCGGGTCCCACCGCTCTTCAAAGGACCTATACAAGGAGGCAGCGAAGAAGCTGTTCTCCCGGCCCCTATAAAGATCACCCGCACCTGGCTCCAAACCAGGATGGATCCTCTGGGGGCCAGTCGGATGCAGACGACACTGTCCCACTGGAGGAGTTATCCCGGCCTAACGTGCTGGAACGCAGTGAGTACCCCTGTGGATCCCTTCACTAGGCCCCATTCCCCAGCTATGGATGCTGAGGGCCCTGAGCCCACACTCCGGGATATACTAATAGTGGTGACATCTTGTAACACTCCCATCTTGGTTCTCACAGACAAGATAAAAAGAGTTAAAACTGAAATCTCCTATGTGCGTCTGGACATGCAAAAAGAAAAAAAAGAGAACACACATCTGCCTTAGAGGGCAGTGTCAGCTCAATAGAGGACAGCACAGCATGCTGCACGCCTGGACGATTTAGAAAACAGGATGTGCCGCAATAATGTGCACGCCATAGGCATCCCAGAACGGGTGGAAGGCGACCCAGTGGCTTGACCGAGAGGAGAGATCACTTAGGGCAGAGGTGCATCGTCGTCAAGATGGCACATAATTACTGCTGTTAATCTATTAGAGGCTCATTTGGTTCATTTTTTGACCGTCCATCGCTTGCGACCCAGTAGCTTGACCGAGAGGAGAGATCACTTAAGGCAGAGGCGCATCGTCTCAAAGACAGCACATGATTATTGGTGTTAACCTATTAAAGGCTCATTTGAACATACACCTAAGTCCCAATTTATAATATGATCAGGCGGAATATGGAATGTTCTCTATTTTTTACTATCAATGTATAGAACTACTATCCCTGCTACTGTGAAACCATCTGTTATCGTTTGGGTTTCCATTGTCCCCCACCCCCCTCCCTGAATGGAGGTCCCATTTGCAGTGCTTGCACTAAAGCTTCTTCAATCTGGAGGCCCGGTTGGCCCCCCTTACTTGTTGTTTTACTTTTTTGTTCCAGTTTGTTTCTACTATGGACTAATGGATATGGTGTTGGGTACCAATAATCCACCTCAAGCCGGTCCCTTCTAATGCAGTCGGGATCACAAATATACACTGTTACTGCTACGATGGCTAATGCTGCACGGATACTCCCCTGGAATGTCAGGGGCCTGAATGACCCTGTGAAACAAACAGCAGTTCTTAGGACGGTAAAGCAATTGAATGCAAGTGTTGTGTGTTTTTACTAGATTGTTTAGCCATCAATTCCACTCCATGTACTCTTATCATTCTAGGGGGGGTGAGCATCCTCATTAGCCGAGGTGTCCACTTCTCATGCTCTGTATCTAAAATAGACCCAGAGGGTCGATATGTGTTCCTGCTATGTACAATATATGGTTTAACATGCATTATAGCGGGTGTTTATATGCCTCCACCATTCTCATCCGAGGTCCTCAAAACCCTGGCAAGCTTTATGGCCCAATTTCCAGACGTACCTTTATTGGCAATCTGGGATTTTAATAATAATATGGATCCCAACTGGGATAAAATGACAGCAAGCCCACTGGCTCGTCCGATTACTGGAGGGCCTACCCCCTTCGCTCGATTGGTTTTGCAGCTCTGGTTAACAGATGTGTGGAGGGCTCAGCACCTGAGCACTAGACAGTTCTCCTCCATTCTGGGTGGAGCTTAAGTTGAACAATGCTCCTAAACAAACATTATGGAAATTGAATCCATTCTGGTTGTCTCTGTTCCCTGAACAGGACCCGATCCCGAATATGCTTGAGGTCTTCTTGCAGTGCAATCTTGATTCCGCTCCCTTGAATGTAGTGTGGGACGCAACCAAGGCATACCTAAGAGGCCAGTTCATAAAAATAGTTTCTGCTATAAAAACTGATACTAAAGCATAGGCGGTATCTGTACGGAGGCTAAGAGATTGGAGAGCCAATATATCTCTCACCCTGGTGATCACAATAGGATGGCCTGGCTAGAAGCCCAGGCTATGTCCCGACAGTTAGCGTTACAGCTGGCTGAGAACAAGTGTTTCTTCCTCCGCAGAGACACTTCAAGGAGGGTGAGTCCACAAGGCATATGCTGGCACTAATGGCGAGATCTCAGCAGGCCCCCTCTTTCCATACTGAGGTGAGAGATCAGAGAGGAACATTGCATGGGCACACCCCAGAAATAGTTGACATTTTCCACTCCTTCTATGAGGATTTATATTCCTCCAAGGTACAGCCATCTGGCTGGATATTACCCTGCCTGTTGGAATCGGAAGCCACAATGTTAAATGCTCCTCTTACCGAGGAGGAACTATCCCTAGCACTTAAGCAATCTCACAATGGTAGAGCTCCAGGGGCAGACGGTCTTCCGTTGGAAGTTTATAAGAAATACGCTGGTAAATTATTACCCCATCTCCTTACTGACAGCAGATGTTAAACTGCTGGTGAGGGTGCTGGCAACTAGACTAGCCAAAGTGGTAAACAACTTTATGGGGGACTGACAGCCTGAGTACAGCAGTCCCCAGTTATGTGATGTTTTTCAGTCATTTGCTATTATTTATTTTAAGATTCACATATGGATTATTCACAATGTCATTTTGTATAATGCAATTTTGAGTTATTGGCACATATGCACTTTTTCAGAGTGATTTATCAGAGGGTTGGGCGCTGATTTATAGTATAATAAAGTGGTAAACAAGCTGGTTCACAGGGGCCCATCTGGATTTATCTCAACTAGGTCCACAGCCCATAATTTACAAAGGCTTTTCTTAAATCTTCAGGTCCCAATAGATAACCCTGGGAATCATGCCATCTTTTCGCTAGACGCAGATAAGGCTTTTGATAGCGCTGAGTGGCCTTATCTGTGGAAGGTACTGGGGCGTATGGGGCTGGGGGAAAATGTCATAAAATGGGTCCAGATATTATACGCCAACCCCATGGCAAGGATAAGAGTAAATGGGGAATTGTCTGCTTCCTTCCAGTTACACAGGGGCACTAGGCAGGTGTGTCCTCTTTTGCCCCTCCTCTTTACCCTGGCATTGGAACTCCTAGCAGAGAAAACACGAACAGACACTAACATTTTCAGTTTTAACCGTAGCACAGGTACAGATTTAGTGTCCCTGTATGCAATCGACACCCTGCTATATTTGGACAACACTCAGGGCCCCTTACAGGCAGCAATCTCCCTCATTGGTGCCTTTGGTGCCCCCTCAGTCTTTTCTATAAATTGGGACAAGTCTTTTTTAATGCTACTGGATGATTTATCCTCCCCATTGCCTGTATGTGCTCAGTCAGTACAGATTGTGTCACAGTTCCGATACTTGGGCATTCAGGTTTCTCCTAACCCTTCCTGTTATATTTATTTAAACTTGGTCCCCTTACTCAAAAAGCTCAGAGACAAATGTATCTCCTGGTGCAAACTGCCACTGCCTGTGGTGGGTAGAATAAACCTTATAAAAATGGTATGACCCCCCAGTTACTATACGTATTCCACAATGCACCGATCTAGATACCACGTAATGGGTTTCTCCATATAGACTCCCAATTTTGGGAATTAATATGGCGGAAAAAAACTGCACATATTAGTCTAGACACATTGCAGTTAGGAAAAGACCAAGGTGGACTGGCAGTCCCAAACGCTAGTACATAGTATATTGCCACACAACTACAACAACTGGGTGGCTGGGGGACTTTTGACTCAGATGACTTTATCCGTAAAATTGTTTCTTCCCCCTGGGATAATTCTCCTGCCCTTGCCTTTTTGGAGGTGGGATTTTGGCATTTGAACAATACTGTCACGTACCTGATCAAAGCCAAATGTAGAGAGTGGCTATCCTTGCAGCTAAGTGCACTATACCCCTGGAGCTGTAACAGCAGGTATAGAGCCCAAAGAGGCATAGGTCCCCGACAGGATTCAGCTGAGTCTGGCAGGAAGGAGGTGATGCTGGCGGTGATGAGCGTGGCCAACTGTGGTGTGTCAGGAATTCCGGCTGGGCTGCTTGGATGCTTGTGCTCAGAAGTGTAGCAGGGAAGATCAGGCTGGGGGTCAAACACACTGGAAAGCAAACACAGTTAGGCGACAAGTCCTTGTATGCAGCAAGACCTATTGCTTGGCAGTAGGCAGAGGCAAAGTCCAGATAACAGGCAAAGGTCATGCATGGAGTATCAAGCAGGGCAGAGTCCTTGAGACAAGCTGGGGTCATACACAGGAATTCAGGCAGCAGCGAAGTCCTTATAACAAGCCAGGGTCATACACAGGAGTTCAGGCAGAAGCAAAGTCCTTGTAACAAGCTGGTGTCATACACAGGAATTTCAGGCAGAGGCAAGGGAGAGTCAGAGGAACAAGCCAGGGATAAGCCAGGAGAGAAGGTCACAAGTCTGGAGCAAGCCGGGTCACAATGGGTAATCAGATGCAGATACAGGTTCAGAGGTTCTCAGGAAGCTGACGACAATCCAGCAATCTGGGTGAAGTAGCCACAGTCTTTTATAGGCCGGGTAGAGCTTCCTCAATTAGCCACGTGCACCCGCACGCACCGGTTAGCGCCGGCGCACACTCGTGTGCGCCAATTTGCGTGACCTAGCACACGCCGGCGAATGCTGGCAATATTGGTATTTTCACTGCCATTTCCCTGACAAATACAATGCCAATGATAATCATGCTACGCACACTATGGTCACATATTAAAAAGCGACTACATATTCAGGGTTTTTTGCCCCAGACCCCACTATGGTGTTATTCCAATTACACTGAGGTCATCAAACTGCAAGGATTCCAGGAGTGGGAAAAGGCAGGTATATGTTTTATCTCTCAGGTATATAATGGATAAGTACTTAAATCCTTTTCAGAGTTACAAATAGAATTTGCCCTTCCCAATAGCCAATTTTATAAATACTTACAACTGAGGCATGCCTTGCAAACACAATCCAGATCTACTCGACTCCATCCGAGTGATCACCCAATGATTCGAGAGATATTAATAGATAGAAAGGACATGATATCTAGGGGATACTCCACCCTCATTCACACCATTCAGAACCCAGCTGAACTCCCATGCAGGAGAGGATGTGAGGAGCATGTTGGCACCAGGGCCAGATTAAGAGCATCATGGGCCTGGTGCTGAGGATTTTGGTGGGCCTTTCATGCTCCCAACATTGTGGGAACAGTTTGGGGATGGCCCCTTCCTGTTCCAACATGACTGCGCACCAGTGCATAAAGCAAGGTCCATAAAGACATGGATAAAGACATGGATGAACAAGTTTGTGGTGTAGGAATTTAACTGGCCTGCACAGAGTCCTGACATCAACCGAACAGAACACCTTTTGGCTGAATTAAAGTGGAGACTGCGAGCCAGGCCTTCTCACAAATGTGCTTCTGGAAGAATGGTTAAACAGTCCCATAGACACACTTATGAACCTTGTGGACAGCCGTCCCAGAAGAGTTGAAGCTGTTATAGCTGCAAAGGATGAGGCAACTCAATATTGAACCCTGCGTTCTGAGACTGGGATGCCATTAAAGTTCATGTGCGTGTAAAGGCAGGTGTACCAATACTTTTGCCTAGCTAGTGTATCTGCCAAGATTTGAAATGGTGGTGGAACCCTCCTACACATAAATACTACATTTAGATATAATTTATATAAGGCCCTGAGTCAGGAGTTGTGTTTAACAACATAGAGAGAACAAGCAACATCTCTATATGAAGTGACAGGTTTGGGATTCAAACTCAAGACCTGAGCAATGGTAGGCAGAATTTCTACCTTGTGAGCCACAGGGCTGCTGCAAGTGGAGTCCTCCTACACATAAATACACAGATACTGCATTTATTAGAATGTATAGGAATTACATTAATCAGCAGTTTCTCTTCTTGCTTTATACTGGGATATTTGGTGTTTCTTGCTGTGTGAGTGTAGAATAGTAATGTCATCCTCAGATTTTTGGGAATGACATTTTTATTTCTGATGTTGGTACACATATCACATTTTTTGGGCTCAAATAAACTGGTTGTCAACTCTGGAGAACCACTTTAACCTACAGGTAAGCCTATAATAAGGCTTACCTGTAGGTTCCCAGCATATCTCCTAAACCTGCACAGTTTAGGAAATATACAGTGTACTTGCATGTGCCAAAGTCATCGCCACATGCTCAGTGAAGAAACAGCCTCCGTGCCATTTCTTGACTAAGATTGTGCCGCGATTGGCGGCTCCTGTGCGCATGGGCAGGAATGATGTCACGAGGCTGGAGATCGTGGCCCCAGAAGGAAGAGGGGCAAAGATGGACGCGGCCTGGAGCGGGGACATTGCAAGCGTCCATTGCAGGTAAGTAACACATAATAGATTAGTAATAGCATACCAGCTTATTATGATTTTAAATTGCAGAGTAACAAAGAGGGTTTACTTCCTATTTAAGATTATTTGGAAAGAGTAAAAAATAAAACAAATGGGATTCATTTTAAATTTCTATAAGCAATGGTATTGTTTTTGGGTTGTAAACACACCTGTGTGAGTTTGGGGAAATATTTTTGTGAGATAGTTATCAACAAGTGAAAGTGACAGAGAAAACAATATTTTACCAAAACATGAAAAGATTACACATTCTACCATCCTTAAAAACAAAATAGATTATCAAAATTGCAACATTATTGCCAGGACGATTTCTTTGAGAGAAAGATACATTTCATCTCAACATGAAAAGGATTTCTTTGGGGAAGTTACAATTGTATTAGAATGAATCGCTGAAATTTGCTTTGGGCTGCATTGCTTCAACTTTTACTCCCAAAAAACTCTCACTGCTCTCATTTTGGTATTTACTATAGCGCCCTGTAATTACTCCATGGATGGTTGTGCTCAGCTGTGCTCTGCCCCTTGGAGTAAAGAGACGGGGAATTTATCTCTTCTCAGTCTTTGTAATATATTTCAGTGTAGAAATACCCTTTTCACACAGTTTAAAAGCAGATTATCTTTAAACAATATCCCGCAAATGTTAGTACAATTTAGGTGATTATATCATGCTCTAAACATTATTTCCATGTGCACATCTCCAGGTCTTAACTGGAGTAAGGATTTGCCGCTTTTGGTGCTAAATAGTACTCAGTACTGCAAATGTGCGCCTGAGCACTATAGTAAATAAACCCCACAGAGTAATAGCTTTCTCTCTGTACTTATGGTGAGCCAGCATCCTTCTTCCTAAAGGTAAAAAAAAAAAAAAAATATATATATATATATATATATATAAATATTTTGAATGACCATACAAGGAGAGACCATATACCGAATAATCTTTCTAGGGCGGAACGATCCGCTGTATCCTCCTTGTCGGTCCGGCGAGACATTGTTGTTAAACTGGCCAACAAGGGGGGTGCTATAGTGGTGATGAATACAAAGCAATATAAAGATGAGATTTGGAAACAATTAGCTGACAGGGATACATATAGATGATTGGACTCTAGTCTGATTTTCCTGGTACAGACCAGGATTAAAAAAACACTGTTCAAGGCAGTTAAAGACAATATCATTGAAAATGACACTACTTTATTTGACCACTGATCATCCTGTTACACCAGTCTTTTATGTATTACCTAAAATGCATAAGGACCCGGTTAACCCACTGGGTTGTCCAATTGTGTCGGGGATAGGGTCGGTAACTACACCCCTGGCTAAATATCTTGACAAAATCATGACACCTTTGGTATCACAGACAAAATTCTATATTAGATATAGATATATATATATATATATATATATAGAGAGAGAGAGATATTAATGATTTTTTATCTAGAATTAAGGGGATTAAACTATCAACTGACTCGATCCTCGTCACTTGGGATATTTCTAGCTTATATACTATCATTCTGCAGGAATTGGGGATGAAAGCATGTCGCCGCTTACTCGTACATTCAGGACAATTTGATGATACACAGATTGCCTTTTTGCTGAACCTATTACAAATAGTTCTGGAGAAGAATTTCTTTATGTTCAAGGATTCTCATTTTCTGCAATTAAGAGGAACAGCAATGGACTCTAATGTAGCACCACCCTATGCTAATTCCTTTATGCATATGATTGAGGAATCATTCATTTACAGCAATCAATTATTTCTGGACCACTGTAAGGGGTGGTCCAGATTTATTGATGACGTGTTTACAGTGTGGACACATGATCTTGAATGCCATCAATACTTAAATTATTATTCCATCAATACTTAAATTACTTGATCCCGGACTATAGTTCACCATTTCATATGGTACTGAGTGGGTGTCCTTTTTGGACACGACATTGAGTATACATGGGTCTGAGATCATGAGTGATCTTTATATAGAAATTACTGATCGTAATCAGTTACTTCATTACACCAGATTTCACCCTTCAGGGGTATTTAAGTCCATTCCTAAAAGTCAATTTACACGAGTATCTAGAATAGTGAGTAACCCTTCAGTGTGCCAACAACGTTTAGATGAGATGGAGGTGAAACTTCAACAGAGGGGGTACCCTATGAAGTTATTATACAATGCACGCAGACAGGATCCAAGAGGATTTCACCATAAAAATCAAGTACAGAGACATATCCCATTTGTTACACAATACCATCCATTCTCACATAAGATATATGGTATTGTCAGGAAACACTGGTCAGTCCTCAGCGAAAACTACCCAAACATTTTAGAGTTTGGTGTACTACCTCTCCCCTCTTATAGACGGGGTAGGACTCCGAGAGACAGACTAGTACGTACCGATCAATACAATAGCCACAAGGCTCCGGTGACCTTTTTGGGTCCCCATAATAACAGGTCTTACCCATGTCTTAATTGCATTCAATGCAATTCAATGATGAAAGGTAAACATTTGACTCACCCACATAGAGGACACAATCATTTTTTATTACAGGTGAATCTTTGAATTACTGTGTGGGAATTTGAAAACGGTCTTAGGCTTTCTCATTATGCTGATGTGTATGGAGATAATTGTGCACAAGTGTGATGTTGATGATGCAATTAATCAGCAATTGATTCTAATTAACATGTAAAATGTTTAAATGTTTGAGATGATAATGTTTCAGTAGGCTATGTTCCAATGTCTGAAGAAGGGCGATAACGATATAGACCGAAACCGTTAACGATTATTGAATGGAACTTCCTAGCATTGTATGTATTTTACTACAATAAAATAATTGTGTGTAACAATCCCTGGAATTTTGTCTATATACGACCATGTGGATGGTCTGATTGCACCTATACCGGGATGTGTGCTGTTCACCCTGCTCATATCTATATATATATATGTACAAAACTTGCTAATATAGTAAGGGAGGAATGCACTTAAAATTTGCTGGAAGATGTTCAGATGTCATGATTTTTTTTCTACTTATATCTTTACTATGGTGATCATTCTTGCTGCTGTCACCTTTTCAAATAGAAGATGTTTGCACAAAATCATTTACTTTGCAGTGTGGTAAAGTAACATTCAGCATTTATGGCTCACCATCATGTACTGTAAAATGTTCTTGCTCATAGAACGGATAGATCTGTTGATTGCATGAGAAGTAGACTGGGCACCACTTTGCTTGTGTCGGGCATTCTCCCCCACATGCACTGCCGAGATACAGGGGGTGGAGCTAGTGTAATAGACAGATGGCACGCTTGACCAATCCGAGTGTCTGGATCCTTCCTCATCTCCCTTCACCAGTAAAAGAGTAGCATGAGTGCACATCAAGTGAGACTGTCACTGTAGGGCGGGAGTCAGCCTCTATGTTGTGCTACACTACACTCTGTGGAACTCAACTGCCGCCTGTGATTAACATAACAATAGCGCCTGCCGGCGTCCGCCATTTACCTACCAATCGCGCCTGCCGCCTGCGATTTACATAACAATAGCGGCTGTCAGTCACCCTTAACCACTTTAAGACCGAGCCTCTTTTTGGAGTTTGGAGGTTATCAGCTAAAAACAGGTTTTTTTGCTATAAAATTACTTAGAACCCCCAAACATTATATATTTTTTCCCAGAATCTTTTTTTTATATATTACAAACCCCCAAGATTCATTAAAATATCGTTTTTTTGGACAAAAATCGACTATTGGAGGTTTGAGGTTTTTCTCCGAGCCAGAATTTCACCAATTCCCACTGACTGTCGGCGATAACAATACATTTAGCGTCCGCCGTCCGCGCTAACCATCCATTTACCGCCTGCGGCCGTCCGCGATAACAATACAATTAGTGTCCGCCGTCAACTCAAGGTGTCTCACATCACATCGTGTTGTATCTCCGACTGAGGGCGGGATGTCACTGTCAGAGTGA
>BLSH010197533.1:641792-671805 GCA_018402905.1 Glandirana rugosa | reverse complement strand
CAGACAGCAGTAGTAAAGTAATCTATCTCAGGATGCAGGATCAGGTCTTAAAATGTCTCAAATCTGTCCCTCACGCAGTCAGCTACCTTTCCCTACACTAACCCAAGGAGCATGTGACTGCAGCACTGTGACTCCAGCTTATAAAGAGGCTGGGTCACATGATGCACTGGCCAATCACAGCAATGCCATTAGTAGGCATGGCTGTGATGGCTTCTAAGGGCAAACCAGTGAAACACTTGTTGATTGGCTGCCCTGCAGCTTCTCAACACGTGGAGTAAAATAGCAGAACCCCGGACCGAACCCGAACGATTTTTGAAATGTCCGGGTCCGGGTCCGTGCCACGGACACCCGAAAGTTCGGTACGGACCCGAACGTTACAGTCCGGGTTCGCTCAACACTAGTCATAATCCTTGCAATGTACATAGATCACCCAGAGGGGAATGTTTTTTTCTCAACAAAAGTGGAGTTACGCTTACATGAATTTTAATGCACACAAACACAATATAATACCCATTTTTTTTGTAAAATAAATAGTAAATAAAAACCTGGCATGTCATGCTTTAAAATTGTGCACGCTCACGGAATGGCAATACCTCACATGTGTAAAACGTAGAAAAATAAAAATATTGCGCTAATCCCAAACTGAATAAACAATAATAGTATTAAAACAAGCAGCTAACACAACAATACTCCCAAATTGCTCGTGAACACAGAAAAACCAAAAAGTGTAGCGCTAATAAAATTGATTACAATATGGTGAACATTTAGAATAGTGAGTCCATATAGATGTATATAAAATTAATCCAAAATTTGTGAAACTGAAACAAATTCATGTGTGAATATATATAACATCCTTCACCCCTTTGGGGCACCCGACACTGTGACTTTTGGTTCTGGTAAACGTGATATACCCGTCGTGCACTGTGCCCTTCCACCAGGTAAGTAAAAGGTACTCTTACCAGAAATAAGAAGAGTTGGCGCATAGAAACTGGTCTAAAAGGGATCATCCAGGTAGACCTCACTGTATGGTACCAATTCCAACGTTTGCCAAGAACTTTTATAGATCCACAGCCAGATACCCGCCAGATAGCAGGGAACAATATCCACCGGATAGCAGCGTGCCTTAGAGTGAATGCTCCTACCTCACATGTGTGTTGCATTTGCCATTTACGCATGTATGCGTGACCAACATGTGTCTTCGCATTGGCTCGCAAGCACAAGGAGGCAGGGGCACTTTAATTTTTTTTAAATGTATTATATTTTACTTTTACATTGTTTTATTTATTTTTTTTAACACATTCATTGCTGTCACAAGGAATGTAAACATCCCTTGTAACAACAATAGGCAGTGTCAGGTACTCTTTATGGAGAGATCTGGGGTCTCTTAGACCCCAGATGTCTCCTCTGCACTTAAAAGTATTTGATCACACTTAGATCCGTGTGATTATATGGTTTCCTATTTAAAAAATGGCACTGTCTACATCTGGGGAAAGTGGAAGTGACAAAGTACAGATTGCTTCTGGTCTCCAATACCATAAAGCTGATCGGAGATCTTCTGGTCCTCAAAAATGGTAAGCTGGCAGAAGTGACGTGGGGGGAGGGTGACCCCTCCTGCCAACTGTAAAATCAATTCAGTGGCTAATTATCCATTAGGTTAGTATATACAAAAAAGCCATCTGCCAGCAGAAGAAAACAATACCGGGATGATGCCTGTAGCTGCAGATATCATCCTGGTATACCACTTTAAAGCTGCAATGTAAATATGCATATTGCTATCTTTTTCGTTTCAAGAGTTTTATTGGATTTTAACAAGAAAGAAAAGAAAGGGTAAAATTCCAAAGCATCCAAATATAAATATACAAACATAAACAATAGAGAATATTGATAAGAGAAACAGTGCCTCTTTTGGCCCTAACCGTGCAGGCCGACACGAAGAGTAGGCCAAGAAGAAGAAAAAAAAAGGGATAGGGGGGTCCTGATAAAGGAGTTATTAGACTGAGAACTCTAGCAAAATCAAAGAAAAACTAGAGAATCCCCCCAGTCCACCCCGATGGGATCTCGCTGTGGACTGGGGTGTTCACATTGTCTCCGGCTTGAATGCAAGGGGACCCCCTTGCTTAGGAGAGCCCATAAGCCTAAGATACCCAACCAAAACTTCGTGAAGGCCTGGCACGACTTGAGCCATCGCTGCACACACTTCTAGAGGCTGAAAAGACAAGTCTAAGGTTATAAACAAAATTGCTTGGGGGATATTGTTGAATCCTGAACCCAGCCACAATGGAAAAACCTGCAATAATCAGTATCCAACAACACCACAACATCCAAGAGGGAGAGAAGAGGCACAAAACACATTAGAGACAAAGGACAGAATAGATAGTTAGGGAAAGAAAGCGAGAAGAAAGACAGCTCTAGGTGGTCTAGTGTAGATAAGAGAGAGTTTAGAGTCAGGTTGAAAGATTTAAGTATTTCCTCCAGGGTTCCCAGACTAGGTCAAATCTCAGAGCGGAGTCCAAGATGATGCTTGCGAGCTTTTCCTGAGTCATGATCCAAGAAATTTTATGTTTAGCTGCCGCGAAGGACACTGAGGGGCATTTCCCAGCCCTCGCATTAGTTATTTTGGTACCAAGTAAGATGAAGTGGGTACGTTTAAATAAAGATTTGGATAGACCATCCGGTCTGAAGTTGAGAAGGGCCGTTTCTGGGTTCTGAGGGATCGGATGGCCCGTGATTTTTCGAAGCAGGTGAAACACTCTGTTCCAAACCCCCTTATACGTGGGCAAAGCCACCAGGTGTGGAAAAAGGATCCCCAATTACCGCACCCCCTGAAACACAGGTCTGAGGAGCTTGGAAACATGGCTGCCAACCTAGTAGGAACCAGGTACCAACGGGTGAGTACCTTTAAGTTGGCCTCCCTTAAAGCAATATTGGCTATCCCCTTATAAGATCTCTATCCGCGTCCCAGTCTACTGCTAAGTCCCTTTCCCAGATCTCCGCATAAGGAGGTTTATGTGGGCTCTCCACCAGTGATGCATAAATCAGGGATATTCCTCCCCTTTGGACCTCTAATTCGGAGCACCATTTTTCAAAAGGAGTAATGTTAGCAGGATTGTTCCTAAATTTCCACCAAGAGGTTAAAAAATGTTGTATTTGTTGGAAACAGAACGTTTCCGAGGGGGGCATATCTAACTTTTTAATGCAATGTGCTAGTAGAGTGAAAGGACCGGAGGCGGTCAAAAAATGACCTATTCGGAATAGGCCCTTGTTCGTCCACCACTGGAATGCCCGGATATCTAGGCCTGGGGGGAATTGGGGATTGTTGAAAAGGTGATTGAGAGGACGGAGATTTGATATTAAGTTAGGGGGCCTGAGAGTGGAGTCTCAGAGGGCCAAAGAGTGGGATAGGGTAGGGGCAAGGATTGGGGGCCTAAGTTTATGGGGAGCCCCCACCAAATAATCGATGGTGTTCAATGGAACCGCCTGCCTCACCATTGATATCCAATCAGGTTTGTCCCCTCTGGCATAGATGGTTGAGAACTGGGCTAATTGAGCTGCTTGATAGTGTTTATATAGGTGTGGGAGTCCAAGTCCACCTTGTTTACATCTCCTGTACAGAACATTAGCGGAGCATCTGTAGCCCGTCCGACCCCAGATGAATTTCAAAATTTGCGATTGTAATTTAAACAAATGGGGTTTCCTAATAGGTGTAGGGAGCGTTCTGAAAAAATAAAGAATCCTAGGGAGCAGTGTCATCTTGACTGAGTTTATCCTCCCTAGCCAGGAAAGGCCCTCCTGATCCCATCTGATAAGGTCATCTGATAGTTTTTTATATAACGGAGGGTAGTTGAGCTCCTAAAGTTGGCTTATGCAGGCTGCCAGGTTGACCCCTAGGTATGGTAATTTGTTGGAGTTCCAAGTGAACTTATATAGCTCTTTAAGACGGAGAACTATCGTCTGCCGCCATCTGATTCCCAAGAACAGAGGGAGGAGCATGACATCCGCTCTGGCCAGAATCAAAGACCCAGGACAAATGAAATGAAGTTGTCAGAGGATTCCCTGTAACTCCATAAACCATATAAAAATGATAACGATCATTCTAAGAGTACCAAGAGCTCCCAATCACTAAATTGAGGGCGCTTTAGTGTACCCTCCCCGGAAAAGTCCTGTAAAGTCGTCCTGTTCAACTGTAAGCTAACAGACAAACATAAACTATCGGCAGGAACAAAGGCAACGGCCTAAAAACCGGTAAACATACTTTGCAAAAAAAAGTTTGAAGAAATTAAACTGGGCAACCCGCAGGTGGCACCCCCTGCTCCCCCAGCAACCCGAAAGGGGGGGACGGAGACAGCCACAAACAAGCCGCACCAGCAAAATAAAGTAGATTGGGTGAGTAGATCACCAGCCAAGGATAGGTGGCCACTTTAATTTTCAGGAACCTCAGTACCCCTCAAAGAGAGGAATAGCAGTCTGGGAACTAGACTGGGGGACCAAGCTGGATGAGGGTCTTGGGTTTGTTTGGGTTGCTGTTTCCGCCAGATTGGAGGTAATGGGCTCTGAGGGGAGGGCCGCTTGGAGGGGCCTGAGCTCTTGTGGAGTGACGTGGAAGAGGAGTCCAGAGAAATGAGATGCAGTCTGATCAAAAGTTGTTCCCCTTCCTGGAAGGTAGAAAAGCCATGTCTTGCTTTTGTAGGAGAAGGACAATCGGAATGGGAAGGACCACCAGCACTTGATGGTTGATGTGGAAAGGACTTCCAGGAGAGGCTTTAGGGCTCTTCTTTTCTGGATGGTGGAAGGAGACAGGTCCACAAAGACTTGGATGGCATGACCTTGAATAGAAAGGTTGGAGAAATTTCTAGAGACTTTCATAATTTCCTCCTTTACCCCATAGAAGTGTGGTTTCACCACAATGTCTCTAGGTAGACCATCTGAACATGGAGGTTGAAGAGCTCTATGAGCTCTATCGAGTTCCAGGCGGTACTCAGGTATGCCCGGAATGATTTCTTTAATAAAGTCCCGTACCACGCTCAGGGAGGCCCCAATCCGAAAATTATAGCGTCTGGAGCGATTTTCCAGATCATCTATTTTGGAAAGAGCTGAGTCCAGTTGGTCCTGTAGGTCCTGAATGCGGGCCTTGTTCTGGTTGATTCTCGCCACTGATTGATCTGTTTTGTGTTCTATATCTGGCTCCCAAGTTCTGTAAATCCGCCTGAATGACTGATGTGATTTGGGTAGCTGTTTGGGCCAAGCCCTTAGAGAGCATTTTGGAAAAAACCTCCCTCATCATCTGTAATTCGGCATGAGGTGCTGGAGAATGAGAGGACAAGGATGTAGCCTGGATGCATTCGGAGGCCTGTTCCTTGAGAGGCGTATTTATGAGCTCATCCAGTGTCTCTTCCAATAGGGAAACAGTGGATGCTGGTGATAGGGCCTGGGCTATGGGTTGAGCCCCTGGCAGGGGTCCCGGTGATGATAGGACCTGGGAGCCCCCATCTGAGCCAGCTTCCATGTCATCATTGTCTCCTGTCGTTTGTTGCGGTCCTGTAGGCATTTGGGAGCCTTTAGCGACCTGTTCATTAAAGCCCGGTTTACGGGACAAATCCCTCCTAACTGCTCCCGATTGCATAAGATTTGCCATGTGGCGTACCCCTGGGGATCTCCAGAAAGGTTCCTTCCCGTTAGCAAGGTAATACCTTCCTTTGCTGGTATAGGGAGAAGAGTGTAATGAGCTAACCAGGGTTGCTTAGGGTTGAGTTCAAGTTTGCCAGCCTTTTCCCAGACAGGAGTGATGGATCAGGGCAGGTTCCCTGTCCCGGAACTGCACCACCGACTGTTCTGCTATAACTAGGCCCAAGCCGCGGCCTCAATTAATTGGCAGGGACCGGCAGCGGTCCCCCAGGTGAAGCCTTGCTCTTCTCAGAGCGATCCCCGGCCCCACTTACGATCGATGCTCCCAGGGAAGTCGTCCTGAGCCCCCCTGGGAGTCTTCCCGGTGCAAGACAGTGTCCCGCTCCTCTTAGGCCCGAGCCGTGGACTCGCGGTAGCGGTTGGGGCCGGTGACGGGACTTTCGGCCCGATCTGCTAAGCCGCACTGCTCCAAGGGCTTCCTGCTTCGTAGAGTCCTCTCCCGAGGTGTAGGAGAGGGGGATCCAGACTCCGTGTCTAGCTTGAAAGGCTCCCGACGGCCGAGGCGGACCGGAGTTTCTGGCTTAAGCCGCCATACCAGTTGCTCCGCGCATGCGCACTCTTCATTGCTGTCTTTTTAATGCAGTCTCTGCATTAAGATGGAAAAACTTTTTAATAGTGTCGTCCCCCAAATACTCACCTGATCTCAGTCCAGCGCTGTGCATGCCTGCTGCAGCCTTTCTCCCCTCTCCCTACTCTCCCAGGCTTGGAAGAGAGCAGCGGGAGCCATTGGCACTAGCTGCTGTCAGTCAAAATCTGTGAGCAGAGAGCGGGGGACAGGGTCTGAATAGACACAAACAGCCTGGCTCAGGATCGAGTACGCACAAGTGCCCCTATGTGAAGAGGCTTCCTATGGGGGCACTTGGCAGGGGGAGGAACAAGAAGCACCAACAAGTTACCATGTGCCTCAGGAGCCCTGTGTAACTCCTGACATTGGAAGCTGATCCACAGCCCAGGGTTACCCCTTTGCCCCATAGCAGCTATGTGGGCTACCGATGGTGGTTGTTTTCCACCTCTAGGGAGAAAGAAGTTTGAGTAACCATGGTGATTGGGGCACATATTCTAACCCGTCTGATAAGTTTTTCTCTTAAAGCTGCAATCTGTCTTGAGGACCACCACACAGTTATGGGATTGTAGCTTATCTGGTCAAAACAGCTGCATTAAAGTAGAACTATAGGCACTACTTTTTTTTTTTGCATTTTGCATAGAGTAATGGAGAGTATCAGATTTTTTTTCGCTATCTGTGTCCCATTGCGGAGATTTCCCTTCACTTCCTATCCCATACAGCCAAACGAGAGGAAATCTCTGCAAATTAAGGGAATTGCTTGGGGACAACCAGGTCACCAGAACTAGTGTTCCTATTGTTCCTAGTGTTCCTATTCGAAGATGCTCCCCAAGAGCAAAGGCAGCAATAAAAACCGACAAGCGTTCCAAGCCCTCTACACTCTATCCAAAATGAAAAAACAAAGTTTTGCCTTTAGTTAATAGAATGTCATGTATATGTAAATATAATTACAGATATTAGTGCCAATATTTATTCACAGGCCCCAACATCATGTGCAGCTATTATGGGGCAATCCTACACTTCCTGTCGGATTTTTGGAGCAATAGTAAGGCGACTGTTTGGCGTGGGGTGCAGAGCCAGGGACACAGCTGAGGAGATCTTGCCACGCAAACTTCTATGAGAAATTATATTTTTCCATAAGCTTACCCACTATAGCCATTTCTTGATAGCCTGATCTCTCACCTTTTATCTGTTATCTAGACTTGCTGAATAGCTTCAGTTGTATTACATTTTGTTCTAATAAATACTCAGAATAAAGCAGAAATGTTAGTTTAGATAGAACATGTTCTTTTGTTTTGATATTTTGCGGTTTATTTCTAAACACATTTGGCAGAAAGCATCTAATAATGTCATTTGAAAGGTAAAAATATTACTTTTGTAGTTAGTGCTCTAAAAACTGGAATGTCGCATTGAGATCCAAATGAAAGTCCAAAGGCAATATTTTCCGGAAAGATCATATTTGTGATAAATTTTAGTTTTGTTTTCTGTGATTAGTGTTATCTTAAAGTGGCTAGATTTTCCCCAATGTACATATATATTTTCCTTGATTATATGTTAAAACAGTATAAATACATTATACCTTTGTGTTTTCTGTGGTGGCTATAAAGCAGGGATATGCAATTAGCGGACCTCCAGCTGTTGCAGAACTACAATTACCATGAAGCATAGCAAGGTTCTGACAGCCACAAGCATGATACCCAGAGTCAGAGGCATGATGGGACTTGTAGTTTTGCAACAGCTGGAGGTCCGCTAATTGCATATCCCTGCTATAAAGTGTACTGCTGTAGTTTGATCCGATTTTCTGGTAGCTGAGGCAATAAATGTTTACTGGCAAACTGCACAGGATAACATTGTGCTCCAGTTTGGAACATCACAAATTATTATATACAGTGGATATAAAACGTCCATACACCCCTGTTAAAATGTCAGGTTTTTGTGATGTAAACAAAATGAGACAAAGGTAAATGATTTCAGAACTTTTCCCACCTTTAATGTGACCTATAAACTGTACAACTCAATTAAAAAACAAACAGATTTTAGGGGGGAAGTAAAAATAAAAAAATAAAATAATGCGGTTGCATAAGTGTGCACACCCTCTTATAACTGGGGATGTAGCTGTGTTCAAAATTAAGCAATCACATTCAAACTCATGTTAAATAGGAGTCAGCACACACCTGCTATCATTTAAAGTGCCTCTTATTAACCCCAAATAAAGTTCAGCTCTTCTAGTTGGTCTTAAATGACAGTGGAGGTGACTGGCACAAAACACAACTTTCATGGAAGCTAAGGCACTGTGTGACATTAAAACTTAAAGGCAGAATGCAATGTATAGTACTATGTCCAAAAGGTGACTAGATAAAACAGTAACAACATGTAGGGATAAGAGTCCAAGTATCGATTAGAAGGGGCTGCTGTCCTCAGAGAATAGCCGACTCTGTGAATACAAGCAAAGGAACAACAACGGAAGCGCCACCTGAGTGTAGTAAACAGCACTTTACTCAAAGGGTTAAAACACTCACCTCACAGGAATGTAAAAAAAGACAGGCTCATCTAGTGTATGAGAGGGGTGGGCACTCCACTCCGTCCCACAGGCATTTGCATTTACATCCATGTTGTTGTTATGGCTGGTACTCGTTCCACAGGCTGGATGGTGTACAGAGACACTGGTAAAGCTGCGATTGGACCCCAGACCGGATGTGATGTCACCGGGGGTGGGAAATCGGACCCGAGGTACGGGAAATGTCCAGATGTAAACAAAGCAAGGCAAGGCTATGCACTCAGAGCTTCAGCTCCTTCTGAAGGCCTGGGGGTGTATTGCATGGGTAGTCAATTTATGCTAGTGGGCCGGCCATGGGACTACACAACTCAGCCGGTCTCCAGGAAGGATAGTATGCAGAGAATCAGATGCCAGAGCAGTGATTTACATATGTTACAACATAACTAATGGGGTATTACAATTAAAAATTGAAAAATGAATAAAAATTAATAAAATACTTTCACAAAAGAGCAGTTGGTACCCATTGGGAAACATACCCGATATCGAAAATCAAAAAAGGACAAGCTGGGATACATGTGCAAACTAAAATGGCTCTGAAAATATTATTACTATATCGAGGATAAATATGTAAAAACCAATATAAAAATATATATATACGTCACTGCTACTTTTATCTGCCGGCTTGTTCTATATATGCAATTCTCATCGATGTGTGTGAGTAGTTTTAACTTTTTATAAATAAACGATCATTACGTTATTACGCTATGCGACCTCTCCTTTATCTTGGCATACTCGGCTGATGACCTCACTGGATGTATCACGATTGGAGAGGATAATGATCCAGCTCACCTCTGAGCCTAGCTGTGTCTATGGTGGTTGCTATACAAGGCTATACTGAAGAGGGAGACATCTAGACAATACGCGGAAAGAATCACTTTCAAGCGCATTTGGTTTATCTGTCTGGTAAGCCTTTAAATATTGGTGGTGGATCACAGATTGTAATACTACAGCACTTCGGGTGAATACTATACTTGTGAAGTGAATTTGGGGTGCATCACCTCCACCTATATTTGGAACATACATTATTTACTTGGACGACATATTTTGGACTTGTTGACTATATAAACTTATGAACTAATTAGAGCAGCCCTTTGATAATTGTTACATGTGATGCTGATTGGGTATTTGGCTGCTGCTTTCATTTGGAAATAGTGCGGTGTTTCTTCTGCTTTTATATATATACATACATGACAAAAATAGACATGCAACTATCACTACATAATTAATAATAAATATATTTATATAATATAGATTATGTATCTTATATGGTAGACTGTAAGAATCATATATGTATAAATAATGTGGAGTGCTGATATATGTCTACTTCTACTACAGCAAAAAATTGATACTAACAGTGGCTGAGAAGTGGGGGACTATGTGTTGTGAAAGACATTGAGGACCATTGCGGTCCGCTGAAAACAGAAAAAGAAACACGTTTTTATATATACAGGTATTTATATAATAAAATATATATTAGGGACGGTTCACACTGCTGCGACTTGCGCTCTGACTTGTGTCGCCCCAAGTCGCTTGACATCAGAAATCCTATTGAAGTGAATGGGAGCCGTCTTATCTTTTATCCGACTTGTGCCCATAGAATTCAATGGAATCACCTCCAAGTCAGATCCCCTTCTATATTGAAGCAATTATACAGGAAAAAGAAAATAATTTACACAGGTACTCCCCACAAATTACCCAGGCAACCCCCTCCCTTATGGGAAAAACTTGCCAATGTGTGAAATAACTCCCAAAGTACAGTAAACAGTGATCATACGGGTGCAAACTTAAAATATACTTCAAATGATGATATACCTTAAATATATTGAAATACGTGAACGAACATGTATATAATAAGAAATCTATAACAAACACCAACTCAAATAGTGAGACCACTGCTGATGGCTACAGCGTAGTTCTGCAGATAGTGCTCAAAGAAAGTCTCTGTGATATAGCATATAAGGTGCAATATATGCAATATTATTCCAAACGCATTGAGGTGATTCACACGTGTGATCCCAGCCAGTTTTGGGGGAAGTCTTCAGCGCTCCGCTAAAAGGGGTGCAGGGACCATATTGCAATCCCCGTCCTGTGCTCACAGAACTCTCACCTCAAATACATAGGGCAATCGCCTGTGTATAAATACTCCTAGTGGGGTTATGGTGCCTTCTCCTTTAAGACCCGTCCTTGCTGTTCTTATTATCACTACACAAAACACACCTAGTGGCGCGAGGGCCCATTACACAATTCTTTGTAACCCCCTCCCTTCCTTCTCTGATTGGCCACAGGCGAAGTTGCCTGGCATGGAGGTCGCTTTAAGTCATGTTGTAAGTTGCCCAAAGTGGCGCTGAAGTCACGTTGAAGCCACATTCAAATCACCTTACAAAGCCGCCCCTGAAGTTGGATCGCCCCTGTGTGAACTGGCCCTAAGAGTAAAATAGCTCGCAGCAATTTTTCATACAACACCCCTGCCCCGACGCTTACACTTATCCCACTTGTTGGGATGTATCAGTGTAAAAAAGCATTCTGCCTTATTTGTCCATTTGTTCACCATGGCCAAAAAAACCTTTTCAATTTAAAGGCAAGACATACCACATACAGAAGTTCTTTACCTCTTTTGCCACCAGGTCCGTAAGTTGTATGGACCTAACGTCGGGGGGTATTGCACACAATCCAGTGGCTGCAGCCACTGGAATTGTTTGTGAAACTGGCAGGCAGACTCCTGCCTGTCAGGTGAGAGCATTCGGGTGGCGGCAGTGCCGCCCGATCGCTCTCACACACCCCCAGTACCCCTGCCCCCCATGCTCTCGCCATGCTTCCCGGGCTTCGCTTGCCCATTGGCGGGTCCGGAATGTCCATGGTGGGCAGCGGCGTGTAGAGGGGAAGGAGGAGAGCGGATACACGTCCACTCTTCGCCCCTTCTTGCATTGACCTGGAAAGCAACATCTCTGACATCACTTCTGGGCCAAATGCTTGGTGTCCCCAGCTAGCTCAGCCGGGAAGTAATGTTTTCCAATGCTATCTGCATTGCAAAACATTACATGGAGCGAAGAGGAGACATGTCTCAATAAACAGAACCTGTCACCAAAAAAATATCACATAGGGGATTGTTGTCCCCTATGTGATGAAAAAAAAAAAGTTAAGTAAAAAAAAAAATGTTTTTTGTAAAAAATAAAGTTACACCCAAACACATAAACCCCCCGAAAATATTTTTGAGGCCCCCCACATATACACACACACACAAACGTAAATGCATGTGTCGGGACGCCTACGCGTGAAAACGTTGATTGTGATACACATGTAACATATCGCCGCGCACACTGGAGTGAGAGCAATAATTCTAAAACAAGACCTCCTCCGTAATGCTAAACTGATACTTATAGGGGGCCTTTTATATTTTGTGTTTGGTTGCCCTAACATTCACGTTCGTGTGTTTTTTACTGAAATATTGCATTTCCTAGACCTTTGTGGTAATATCATGTGACATAAAACTACTACCACTATTTTATTCTCTAGGGTGTCTGCTTTCAGAAAAGATATAATGTTTGGGGGTTTTGTGTAATATTGAGGCCTAAAATTATTTTTTAAACGTGTGCAAAAACAAAAAGAAACAAAAAATGGCTCTGGCAGCAAAAGGGTTAATTGTTCTACCAAGTTCGTAGTGTATTGCCTCACCTGTCCATGTGGCCTGTTCTATGAAGGTGTACTCACCTTTGTGAGGTACTGTATGACTCTTATAGTCTACCATATAAGATACATAATCTCTATATATTATATAAATAGATTAATTATGTAGAGATAGATGTACATATATTTTTTCATGTATGTATATATATTTTTTATATTGGTGTTTACATATTTATCCTTAATATATTTACAGTATCTCACAAAAGTGAGTACACCCCTCACATTTTTGTAAATATTTGATTATATCTTTTCATGTGACAACACTGAAGAAATTACACTTTGCCACAATGTAAAGTAGTGAATGTACAGCTTGTATAGCAGTGTAAATTTGCTGTCCCCTCAAAATAACTCAACACACAGCCATTAATGTCTAAACTGCTGGCAACAAAAGTGAGTACACCTCTAAGAGAAAATGTCCAAATTGGGCCCAATTAGCCATTTTCTCTCCCCGGTGTCATGTGACTCGTTAGTGTTACAAGGTCTCAGGTGTGAATGGGGACCAGGTGGGTTAAATTTGGTGTTCTCGCTCTCAATTTCTCATACTGGTCAATGGATGTTCAACATGGCACCTCATGGCAAAGAACTCTCTGAGGATCTGAAAAAAGAATTGTTGCTCTACATAAAGATGGCCTAGGCTATAAGGAGTTTGACAAGACCCTGAAACTGAGCTGCAGCACGGTGGTCAAGACCATACAGCTGATTAACAGGACAGGTTCCACTCAGAACAGGCCTCGCAATGGTTGACCAAAGAAGTTTAATGCACGTGCTCAGCGTCAAATCCAGGGGTTTTCTTTGGGAAATAGACATGAGTGCTGCCAGCATTGCTGCAGAGGTTAAAGGCGTGTGGGCTCAGCCTGTCAGTGCTCAGACCATATGCCACACATTGCATCAACTTGGTCTGCATGGCTGTCGTTCCAGAAAGAAGCCTCTTCTAAAGATGAGAAAGAAAGCCCGCAAACAGTTTGCTGAAAACAAGCAGACAAAGCACATGGATGATGAGACCAAGATAAACATATTTGGTTCAGATGGTGTCAAGCGTGTGTGACAGCAAACAGGTGAGGAGTACAAAGACAAGTGTGTCTTGCCTACAGTCAAGCATGGTCATGGGAGTGTCATGGTCTGGGACTGTATGAGTGCTGCCAGCACTGGGGAGCTACAGTTCATTGAGGGAACCATAAATGCCAACATGTATGGTGACATACTGAAGCAGAGCATGATCCCCTTCCTAAGGAGACTGGGCCACCTCGAAGACGACCACTGACTTGCTAAAGAAGCTGAGGGTAAAGGTGATGGACTGGACAAGCATGTCCCCAGACCTAAACCCTACTGAGCAACTGTGGGGCATCCTCAAATGGAAGGTGGAGGAGCGCAAGGTCTCTAACATCCACCAGCTCTGTGATGTCATCATGGAGGAGCGGAAGAGGACTCTAGTGGCAACATGTGAAACTCTGGTGAACTCCATGCCCAAGAGGGTTAAGGCAATTCTGGAAAATAATGGTGGCCACACAAAATATTGACACTTTGGGCCCAATTTGGACAATTTCACTTAGGAGTGTACTCACTTTTGTTGCCAGCGGTTTAGACATTAATGGCTGCATGTTGAGTTAATTTGAGGGGACAGCAAATTTACACTGTTATACAAGCTGTACGCTCAGTGTCATTGTAGCAAAGTGTAATTCCTTCGTTGTTGTCACATGAAAAGATATAATAAAATATTTTCAAAAATGTGAGGGGTTTACTCACTTTTGTGAGATACTGTATGCATGCCAGAGCCATTTTAGTTTGCCCATGTACCCCGGCCTATCCTTTTTTAATTTTTTGATTTTCAATATTGGGTACGTTTCCCAATGGGTACCAACTACTCTTTTGTGAAAGTATTTTATTCATTTTTATTAATTTTTCTATTTTTAATTGTAATGCCCCATTAGTTATGTTGTAACATATGTAAATCATTGCTTCGCCATCTGATTCTTTGCATATTATCCTTCCTGGTGACTTACTGAGCTGTGTCCCACGGCCGGCCCACTAGCATAAATTGACTGCCCATGCAATACGTCCCCAGGCCTTCAGAAGGAGCTGAAGCTACAAACGCAAAGCGTTGCCTTGCTTTGTTTACATCTGGACATTTCCTGTACCTCGGGTCCGATTTCCCACCCCCCGTGACGTCACATCCAGTCTGAGGTCCAAGTGCGGCTTCTCCAGTGTCTCTGAATGCCATCTAGCGTGTGGAACAAGCGCTAGCCATAACAGCAACGTGGATGCACCCAGATGCCCGCGGGATGGAGTGGAGCGCTTCCTCTCATACACCAGTTGAGCCTGTCTTTTTTAACATTTCTGTGAGTGTTTTTATCCTCTTGAGTAAAGTGCTGTTTTTAAATACTACACGCAGGTGGCGCTTCCTTTGTTGTTCGTTTGGTTCTAGTTGGTCTTCCTGACATTTTCTTAGTCGCATCCTACAAAAAAGGCATTGTCCGCAGAGAGCTTCCAAAGCATCAGAGGGATCTCATTGGCAAAAGGTATCAGTCAGGATAAGGGTACAAAAGAATTTCCAAGGCATTTAGATATACCATGGAACACAGTGAAGACAGTCATCATCAAGTAGAGAAAATATGGCACAACAGTGACATTACCAAGAACTGGATGTCCCTCCAAAATTGATGAAAAGACAAGAAGAAAACTGGCCAGGGAGGCTGCAAAGAGGCCTACAGCAACATTAAAGGAGCTGCAGAAATATCTGGCAAGTACTGGCTGTGTGGCACATGTGAAAACAATCTCCTGTATTCTACATATGTCTAGGCTATGGGGTAGAGTGGCAAGACGGAAGCTTTTCTTACAAAGAAAAACATCCAAGCCTGGCTAAATTTTTCAAAAACACATCTGAAGTCTCCCAAAAGCATGTGGGAAAATGTGTTCTGGTTTGATGAAACCAAGGTTGAACTTTTTGGCCATAATTCCAAAAGATATGTTTGGCACTGAAACAACACTGCACATCACCAAGAACACCATACCCACAGTGAAGCATGGTGGTGGCAGCATCATGCTTTGGGGCTGTTTTTCTTCAGCTGGAACAGGGGCCTTAGTCAAGGTAGAGGGAATTATGAACAGTTCCAAATACCAGTCAATATTGGTACAAAACCTTCAGGCTTCTGCTAGAAAGCTGAAAAGGAACTTCATCTTTCAGCATGGCAACGAACCAAAGCATACATCCAAATCAACAAAGGAATGGCTTCACCAGAAGAAGATTTATGTTTTGGAATGGCCCAGCCAAAGCCCAGACATGAACCCATTGAAAATCTGTGGGGTGATCTGAAAAGGGCTGTGCACAGGAGATGCCCTCGCAAGCTGACAGATTTGGAGTGTTTTTGCAAAGAAGAGAGGGCAGATATTGCCAAGTCAACATGTGCCATGCTGATAGACTTAAAACCAAAAAAATGAGTGCTGTACTAAAATCAAAAGGTGCTTCAACAAAGTATTAGTTTAAGAGTGTGCACACTTATGCAACCATATTTCAACCAGCTAGATCTCGATTCTCCCTGCAACTATAGATCCTGAATCCGCGCCACTATGGATGTAGATGACAAAGTTAAATATATGACCGAAACAGCTGCCACTTTAAAGAAATAGGCTACCACAACAACGCATGCATAAACAACAGCATAAGTGGCGCTAAGATATTATCAAAAGTCCATATTACAGGTGCATAAGTAATGGTCAATCACGAACAGTTTCCTTTAAGATGTGGGTTAAATTAAACACCCTGTGATAGGTGACCATCCTTAACGTATATTAATAGTCTTAGAATCCTAAAGCAAATGGGTATGTACTTCCACCGACCACCAACGTGTGCATGCAGGTGCCTGACTTCCCCCATAAGATGGATCCTTACCACAGCTCCATGCTAGGCACTCATCATGCTCTAACTAACACGTTAAGTAGTGCTATTCCTGCACTTCAGGTTACAAACTGTAGTGTATATCCTCCAGCATGTGTCCATATGAAAATAAAAGTTATGAAACCGCAATCACTTTTATTCCAAATCAACCAAATAATCCATTAAAAAAGCATCCCCTTGTAAGGGTGGACTCATACCAGAACTTGCAAGCAAAGTACACACGTTGTTTATGTGTGGACACCACCCGTCATCGGACTTCTTAGGGCTCCGTGATCAGCCCTGTCCTCTCCTCACTCTCCTCCGTCCAGCGGGGAGCTGAGCGTGCGGGGCCTGTATTAGTGAGAGTTGCCGTACCAGCCAATCACGACGCGTTTCGTCCCTCTGGACTTCCACTGGTGATTGGCTGTATGGTCCGCCGGCTAACTATATATACCCGCCCTCCTCTGTATACGTAAATTTAAAGGGAACTCCCGTTTTTTTCTTATTTATGACATTGCAGAGGAAGGACGGCGTCAACACTGACAAATATATGATCCATACACATAATAATCTATCATATTCAATCTCATTTTTCTTAATGATGCATATCTTATATAAAAATACATATCCATATAAAAATGTATCATAAATAGCTCCATATATCTCCCCATTGAAATGTTCAAACATGGACATAATTAGGTTCCCTTAAAGGGACTACTTCTTTCTTCTTATGTTCTTATACATATGATCCAATTCTACATCCTTCCAAGGAGAAATCACTGATTGGTATATCTATAAAATCATCTTAATATTGCCGGTCCTAAAAGGATGAATCTTTAATTGGTAGTATTTAAAGGGGGACTAAGTATCTGCTATACAAGAATTAATATCTAATTCAATATTCATATTGTGTGGTTGTAAACATTTCATAAGATAAATCCAGTATGTTTCCCTCTGTGAGAGGTCCCTTACTCGATTTGAGCCCATCCACAGAGGGTAAACTACTTCAATTCCACAATAACGTAAAATTGAAGGGTCCCTATTATGTTTAATCAGAAGTGCATTGACACACTGTGGTCCTTATATCCATTTTTTATATTAGTCATGTGTTCTCCTATACGCACCTTGAGTTGTCTCTTAGTGCGACTTATGTAACAAAGACCACAAGGGCACCATAATAGGTACACTACATGTGTGGAGTTACAGGTGATGAAGTCTTTTATCTGGAACTGTTTTCCTTCTGAGTTAGAGAATGTTTGGCATTTCCTATTGATTCCCTTCGTCCATTTGCATTCCTTGCAATTTCTACATGGAAAAAAACCCTGTATTTGGCTTGGAAATTTTAGCCTCCCTGGGGCATCCAGGACCTTCTTAACTACATGATCACCAAAGTTAGGTGCCCTCCTATACATAAATTTAGGTCGATCTCCTAGGAGTGTCCCCAGATCCCTATCTAATTGTAGGATGTGCCAATGATTTTTGAATCTCTTTTCCACCTCCTTATACTGGCTGTGGAAATCTGATAGAAAACTAAGTTGGAAACATCTATCTTGTAATGGTGGATCCCTGTCTCTCAAGCATTCTTCCCGTGGTATATTTTTCACCTCTTCAATTATACTATCTTGTGTCTGAGTAGGATAGCCTTTCTGTTCAAATTTAAGTTTAAGCACTTCCGCCTGTGATCTATAGTCATTTAAATGGGTGCAGTTCCTCCTAACCCTTAGAAACTGTCCCTTAGGGATGTTTCTAATCCATGCAGGATGATGTCCACTGTTAATTGACAAGTCGCTATTACGGTCTGTGGGTTTAAAGTAGACCTTAGTGCTCAAATTCGTATCATTCCTCTCTATAGTGACATCCAGATAGTTAATAGTTGTTTCACTTATAATGTATTCCAACTTAATGTTTTTATTGTTATTATTTAAATAGTCCAAAAATTCTTCCGCCGTTTTTTTGGGGCCTTTCCAAATCAGAATCAGGTCATCTATATATCGCTGATAAAACAATACTTGTGAAATGTCTAGTCCATATATGGTTTTATCCTCCCACTCAGCCATAAAAAGGTTGGCCCCCCTGGATGCATGGCCGGCTGGGTTTTGTGCTGTATCCACATAATGCCACTGAGTTGGATCTGTAATCTCTCTTATGAGTTGAACACGATTGGCTACAAACACATGAAATCTTTTCGCTTCATTATTGATATAGGCCAAAAATACCTGAGAGTCTGTCCAGAAGAATTTTTCATCAATTTCTATTTCAAGTTCTGCCTTCAACATGACACTCAACCTTGCTGCGGTGACTGCAGCTGAGAGTTCAAGCCTTGGGATGCTCACAATCTTCGTTCGCGCAACTCTTGCTTTAGCCATTACGAAGCTGCAATGTCATTTTTGTACCTAAGGTATGAACAGGCATCATATCCTACGTTGCTGGCATCTGACAAGTGGTGTAGTTCCACCTTCACCCTGTTACCGAAATCTGGAGGATGGTAGCATCTGGGTATCTTGATTTCCCTTAAAGCTTGCAGACTACTCTTCCTGGCCTCCCACCGTGGGCTTAAGCTCTCAGGGAGTGTTTCATCCCAACTGATGCCCTTGCAACAAAGCTCTTGTAGAATGCACTTGCCACTCTATGAAGCGAGCTATGAAGCCTAGAAGATCATAAAGAGAGGCTACAACTGACAGGATACCACGACGAGTTGAAGGTTGATCCTTTATGTCAATGCTGAAGCTGAAGGTGTCGTTTACAATTGATCACTGTATGCCAAGTATTTGTCGTTCTGATGTGGAGTCTGGGTTAAGTTTGAGAGGTTCACTAGATGTTGCTCTTTCTGATGGAGCTACATAAGACAGGACTTCCCTTTTATTAGAGTTGAACTTGTGCAGTCTTAAGCCCGCATTTTTACATAATCCTTGCGCTTCGAGGATTAGATTTGTAGTTTCACTGACTGTTGAAACACTGGTTAGGCTGTCATCTACATAAAAGTTCTTCTCAATGAAGGCTGATGCTGAAGGATATTCTGCCTTGTATTGTTGTGCAAGATACTTGAAGCTGAAGTTGGCACATCCTGGAGAGGAACTGGCACCGAAAAGGTGAACTTCCATTCTGTATTCTTTGGGTTCTGTTTCTAACTGGCCGTTCTCCCACCAAAGGAACCTTAAGTAATTGTGCATTTCTGGGGGAATGTAGAACTGATGGAACATCTTTTCAATGTCACATATCACAGCAACTGCTTCCTTCCTGAAGCGACAGAGGACTCCCACTAGAGAATTTATTAGGTCAGGGCCTGTCAGCAAGGTGTCGTTAAGGGAGATGCCTTGGAACTTTGCTGAACAATCAAAGACGACTCTTAACTTGTTTGGCTTCTTGGGGTGATAAACCCCATGATGTGGGATATACCACACTGTTTCTACCTCTGATAAAGAAGGAGCTGGTTCTGCATCACCTTTTCTGATTGTCTCTTCCATGAATGCAGTGTTGTGTTCGTAGTGCTGTTTATTGGCCTTTAACCTTTTCTTTAGATGTTGAAGTCGAATAATGGCCAGCCTCTTATTATTTGGTAGTGCCGGTGACAGTTGTCTTTGAAGGCTAACGGCATCTCATAGTGTCCATCTTTCCCTTTCATTATGGTTTCAGAGAGAAACTGCACAACACGAACGTCATCTTTGGAGACATACTTATCCTCATAATTTCTTTCAGAAAAGTCAATTTCTAAAGTCTTTAAGACATCAGTGACCGGAGACATTGACATTTCTTTTACTGCGACTCTGTGTTACGAAGCTCTGGCTACCCTGTCTGTCAAGATGTGGATTTGCTGATCCTATGATGCTCCAGCCGAGCATAGTTTTCTGAACAAAGGGTTTATATTCGGAGCCGGTAACGACCTCAAAGGGAGCCAGTGCTGATGGGCAATCATAAACGATCAGCAGTCCGACTTCGCAGTCTTGAAGTGGCTGTAACTTGTTTGCCAAGTGCTTGAGGTATGACCACTGAAGTGCAGTCTCTTTAGTGGGGATGTGAGACTTACCTACTGCAATGAAATCTCTCGTATAGGCTTGATGGAGTTGAACAAGAGCTTTAGAGTTAAAGCCACACACTTGCAGGCCGTGAGCAATTTGGCTTGATATAACTGTATCAACGGCTGTCATGGTGTTGAGCTTTAGCTGTAACGGCTTGGTGCTCACACTTAGCTTAGATACCAGGTCTGCCAAAATAAAGGTTGAATCACTTTGTGTGTCAAGTGAGGCATAAGTGGGGATTTCTGCCTGAGGCTCCACTGCAGCTGACAACAGAACTGGAACAATGCAGGATAACTTTGGGAACATTGTCATTTACCTTATCTCCCGTAGCTACTAGATCATTGGTTGGTGTTTTAGCAGGCTCAGTGCTTCTCTGAATGTGCAAACAGGTTGGATGATGTCGACTACATATGCTACACGTGTGTCTCCCTTTGCAGTTTTTTGCAGTGTGGCCCTTTCTTAAGCAACCAAAGCAGAGGTAGTTTTCATAAATGAAGGCCTTCCTTTCATCGATGGTCTTTGCTGCAAAAGTCGGACATTTAGTGACACTGTGAGTTTTATCTTTGCAGACTAGGCAAGGTGGTTTTGGTCTTGAAGCTGAGATCTCTGGAATGCTGGAGGTGGAGGGTTTCATTTGAGTGCTTGTGTTGAGCACCTTGGCTCTTTTAGGAAGTCTCTCCTCTGTGGTCTTCGTACTGAGGAGGAAGGGGGAGGCAATGGGGTTGCATGCTATCTTAGCTTCCTTTTGCAGGAACTCTGTAAAACGAGCAAAGGTTGGGTATTCTTGAAACGTGTCTAATTCATCCACAACAATGCGACTCCATCTGCGCATGACCCATTCAGGCAGTTTCTTGAGAAGCTTGTGGTTTTCTTCAGAATCATTTAGAATAGCTAGGCCTTTAACATGAGGAATGGCCTCCACACAACCTTGAATGAAATTTGCAAACTCTCTTAATGCTACAGGGTCATTTGCTGATATCTTTGGCCATTTAGTCAGCCTTTCTCTGAAAGTTCTTTGCACTATGAATGGACCTCCATACCTGTCTTGTAGGATTCCCCAGGCAACTAGAAAAGCGTCTTCTGAGTTTCGGTAGAAGAAACCTTCCACTGCCTTATGAGCTTTACCACTGAGATACCTCTTCAAGTACAGCATTTTTTTGCACACAGGGAGTGGTTTTTGATCAACGCCATAAAAGATATCTTCCACTCTATGAACTTTAAAGGATCACCTGTAAATACAGTTTGTTCAGGTCTAGGGAGATGAGCAGACTTGCAAGTCCTGGAATTAGACTAACTTCTTCTTGTGGTCTTGACATCTCAAGTGATGTATTTGAAGGTTGAAATGGCACAGCTTTTGGATTCAATAAAGTTTAAGGTTCATCTTTTCTGTAGAGGTATTGCACCTCGTGGTCTTTCTCCTGTTCACAATATTCAAAACCACCATACTGTAAGTGTTGAAGGCTTTCACTCTTGCTGTAGCTACCTTGACTTCATTTTCTGCTTGTAGCTGTTGCAATCTTGTCTTTTCCTCATTTAACTTACGTTTAATTTTTGCCTCCAGTTTGCTCAGCTTGGCTTGTTGCTCACGTATCTTATTATAGGCTCACCTGTAGGTTAAAGTGGTTGTCACATGTTGACAACCACTTTAAGTACCATACTCACTCTTTCCTTCTCAAGTTGATCATTAAAGATTTCCTTTACATTCTCTAGCCATTTGCTGGTGAAGTCGCAGATTTCAGCTGTTAACGTGGCACATGCATCCATTCTTTTAACAACGTATGAGGTAGTGGAACAATTACGGCAAATGGACTCATACTGTTGGTGTACTAAAGTTTCTTTGGCTTTAATCTTATTTATTCTTGTATCAAGTTCTTCAGCTGAGCAGAAATATTTTAACTTTGTCCTAATTTATTTTGCTAGCTCCTTCCAAGAGTTGTACGTCTTGTTGAATGCTGTTTCAATTTTCTTAACTGTTTCTTTGTGCATTTCTTGGCCCTTTTCTGTTAAGCTTTGCTCTTTGGAGCTAGACCGCACCTGTTGTGACTCTTGGGTTTGTCTGTTTCTTTAGTGGGTGACAACATTTTGTTCTAGTGTGCCTTTGTCTTTCAAGTGTATGTGCCTGAAACCTAATTTGAATGAGGGTTGGCTCAAACTTGCTACAACAAGGGCTACAACAGAAAATAGGCATCTACACTCTAACATATAAAGATTTGCAAACAATGCATACAATATGACAAAATGTTGTAAAACGGACATACTGATGATATTTTCTAACCAGACAATTTACCCTTTAGGTAAGTAACAACAGTTTAGTGGATTAGGAAATTGCGTTGCTTAAAATTTGACGCTAGGCATCATAAACACTAGGCTCGCAAATCACGAATATAATAACTTAATCATTACTTTAGCAAAATATTAATTATTTGGTCTGTATACTGATTAAGGGCGATTTCCGGACCATGTATAAAACAGCCCGCTATATGTAAATGTCCACGTGACGCATTAACTTTTTTCCGGCCTATTCTCTGTTGCTAAGATGGCGTCCGCACATGTCCTTACGAGGCGTTGGGAAGCCTTTACTCACCGTTTGATGAAGACAGCGATGCAGCCGGTGATGGTAGAGATGCAGTGTCGAGTCTCCACCGCAGCGACGAGTTTTCACTGCTCTGCAGCGACGAGTTTTCACTGCACTGCAGCGACGAGTTTTCACTGCACTGCAGCGGTGAATTTTACTGCAGCGGCCCCTGTGGCTTCAAGTAAATAACGATCAGAGAGCTTCTGACGGGTGCAGTACCTTTATTCCTTTCCTTCAAAGGTGCACAGTAAGGTTGAACACCACAGAGGTTAATCCTTTTAAATCTTCAAGCACCGTGAAAACTCACTTTGCTTGCCAAAAGGGGTGCAAACTTTAAACTTTAGGAAACTTTAATAACCATCGCCTTCCATGAGGAGCTGCTGACTGGGGGTTTTACTGAATAATCACTGTGACAGCCAATCACAGGCTATCACAATGGTCATGTGACTAGAATCCAGTCCACCTGGCTCCCACTCATTAATACAAGGCAGGAGCTATCAGTGAGAGTTCCTGTGTGTTATGCTCACATGAACAGGTTAAGGGACACCGTATTTAGCCAATTTGAGACAGGTTATGCTGCTGCATACAGGAATGTTTGGACACTGGAAAATAAAAAAAAAGATATTGGCCAGAGAGGTATAACCCCTACCACTCCCCGCATGCTGCATTTTTTTGCTAGTGTCCTAGGAAGATGAACATTTTATAAAGATGTTTTTATTCAGTCAAGATACACTCTACATGTTGCTGAGCTGGGCTTTCTATCCAGCTATTCAGATTGGCTAATCCTTGCCAATGTCTTAGAGGCCATTTCAGCTGGACTGACGATTGTGGAGCCTGCCTGGAATGTGTCCATCAGGCATTGGGCTTTGCTTACTAACATAGTACCCAAAGGCTTACCACAGAATGCATTTGAGGTTCAGAGACATGATAAAGCCTTTGCAGTAACCCAATCTCTGAGGACTTTTAATGAGTACACCATTAAAGTTGAGAAGTGGGAGCTACTATTTTATTGGTAACATTGAGCGCCACCGTTATCTCCCTTAGTTAGAGCAAAAAGGGTTAACAAGCTGAGGTATTTCACAATGCATCATTAGTTGAGCTTTGTGTGCATGCACACCTCCCATTCTGGCCTTTTTTTCTTTAAATGTGAGGTAGCTTTTTTTCTGCCATTGCTTCTATTTGCAAGAGAGCCCTGGTTAGTCCTTGCTGCTGGCTACTAACCTCTTCTCTTTAAACGGTTGTGAGTGAACCCAAGGTTTTTATCTGATGATTCTAGTAATTCCTGCTAAAATAGTAATACCATTTTGACTTTTTTAGATGTTGTGAGTCACATTTAAGATAGAATAGCCTGTAGCTTCTAGTGCTGTTATCAGTCAGAGTTCAAAACCATAAAACTTTCCCAGTACATGTCTAACTTCAGCCTGTTTTATACAGAAACCGAGGCACTCCTAATACACTTTTTATCAAATGGTTTTCAGATCACGATCTGATGAATATTTTCCAAAAAAGTGGACTGTTCCCACTGTGGCAATATTCTGCCTTAACAAAACACTGATTGTACCTACTGATGATGTCCCTGTGCTTAAGGACCCTACTGATTAACATTTTGAAAAACAAAAACTAAAGAAAATTCCCAGCTCAACCTACCGACCAGCCTGCAACCAACCAAATTATTCTGTCAAACAGTATGCGTTAAAAACAGGGGCTTAGTTTGAACACATATGCAAATACATGCGTAAGCTACAGAGCCACTTCATGGCACCGCAGTCTTATCTGCAGTCCTAACTCTAAATTTTGAGAGCCTCCATAGTAGAAGCACATACATTATAATGGATAGGCAGAGGGAAGGTGAGCCTAGAGGGAGCCCATCCCTCCTTAAAGGCACAGGGGCACACTGGAAACCCAGCATATAGCACAATCAATCAACTGGAAAGGTACATCTTATACAAAGCTTATTCATTACTAATCTTTCTCAAATCTATTGAAAGCTTCACTGGTTTTTGTATTGCTACAAAATTCAAGCCTACATTACAGACTTGATATGACATCACAAAATGGACAAAATGGACCTTGGATCTGCAGCTTTCTCTTGTGTCATTTTACATGTAACTTTGTAGAAATCTATTCAAGATGTAGTTAGTCTTAATAAACTTGGATCATGTAGTTAATATCCATTGTTTTCTGGTATCTTAAATATATATATATATTTTTTTTGTAGATCTTGAATTTACCTGAACTTATTAGTGATCCAAGATTCAAGACCAACAAACTTAGAGTCCAGTACCGAAAATGTCTCCTTGAAATTCTAACCACACGGTATGTTATCTCTTGGATCGCTTAAAATGTTTCAGCTCTGGATGAAAACATGTTAGATTGTTTGTGTATATACCTTTAAATCATACTAAATGGTTTCACAGTATGGAAGGTTGGCATACAATTGGTGGAATATGTTCGTGTTTAAACTTGGAGTTTGGTTTTCTAGATTGGAAAATCTTGTCACACCCCCCCCCAAAAAAAATAAAAAATATATATATATATATATATATATATATATATATATATACAGAATCTCACAAAAGTGTGTACACCCCTTACATTTTTGTAAATATGTTATTTTATCTTTTCATGTGACAACACTGAAGAAATGAGACTTTGCTACAATGTAAAGTAGTGAGTGTACAGCTTGTGTATACATATATATATATATATACATATATATTCTGCTGACTTAAAGACCATGCATCGGCTAGTGAAGACAGCCAAAAAGATTGTTGGTGTCCCTCTCCCCTCCATCCTGGACATTTTCCACACATGATGCTCCAGCAAAGCTACCAGTATTGTAAACGATCCTACCCATCCCTCCTACAGTCTCTTCCAGCACTTGCCATCAGGTAGAAGGTACCAGAGTATCAAAACCCGGACTGTCAGACTGCTTAACAGCTTTTCCCCCAGGCTATGAGAGCTCTCAACTCCAATACCCTTTGACACCTCTTTTACAACTTACATACCGTGATCAGGAACATCTCACTTCCTCTCCTTTTTATTCTTGAATATGCACTAGACACCTTTACAAACACTTGCTGCTACAAAGACTTTTAGAAATACATAGTGTATGTACAGTTACATGGTTTCCAGATGTGTACAGGTTTATCATTTTTTATTTTAAGTTTTTCGCTGTGTTGTATTTTTGTATATTTATAATTGTTTAATTAGTATGTAGCACTGTGGTCCTGTGAGATACGACATTTCATTCTACCGTATGTCCTCACGTGTAGTAGAATGACAATAATGCTTGACTTGACTTGAAAAGCCCACTAAGTGGGCATTAAAGGAGCAGATTGGTGGGACTCTATTGCGTAAGCAGCACTTATCTTACAACTCCTCTTCAACCATTTCTAAGCTTCAATACAAGCTCTCCTAGGATCTGTCAACTTGCTCCTTCACCAGCATCAAAATCAAAAAAGTGTCCAAAGAAATCCACAAGAAGGCGCAAACACCAATAAGTTTAAAGTGTATCAATTACTTTAGGAGCCATGTTCTTGATGCTATATCATTTTAAAACAGGATCTGCATGACCAGCACAAGCACAGCACAGGCTCCTAATCAAGACAAGGTCAGTATGCACCTGAACAGGAGCAAGCCATTGATTGGGGGGGGGGGGGTTAAAGGCTCCCTTCAGGGGTTCAGTTACGTAAGTGTACAGGTCCTTGAAGCAGTTTGACAAGGAAGTGAGTGTAATTTATGCACTACATTTATTTTACCAGCCCTTAGAGAAGTTCCCTGTTATCTGAAAATAAGTTTTATGTGCATGAAGTGCTGGGATCAAAATGACTTGGACTGTATTAAGGGAACACAGATATTAATATCATCAATCTCCTGTACCCATCAAATAAGGTCAGCAACATGCCACACTGCAATAAACAATAAGCAGCAAATATTCACATTAAGTTATTAAGGAAATGCCAATGCTTTTATTCTCAACCCCCACAAGAGAGATTATGATTAAATATTTATTAATATCTTTTGTAATTTTTGTATTATTATAGCATTTTTTACAGGTTTACTTGCAAATTAGCTATCTTATAAAATGCAAAATCCCTTAAGATGACCCAACTTCCAATACAGAATTTTTATTACAGAATTATATAATGATTCAGAACCATCTAAGAATGACTGTTAAAATTGCCTCTTGGCCGATTAACACAAATGCAGTAAGGCATGAAACATCTTGTGCTGAATGCATGTTAAACCAATACAATAAGGCTCATTTTTAGAAGTTCAGAATTAAATGTGTAACTGTAGGATATGAGATCACCTTTCACTTTGCCTCTTGAAGCACAAAATGGTTAGTATTTTCTTCTCTATTTTTACAGTTTTTTTAATTGGATATTGATTTTCACTGGATTTCACTGGACTGGACTAGAACTAGAAAATGTTTACCCTGGCATCCAGGGTTGTCCTCAATTTACATTATCACCCGCTCAGCTGATCTGCTGACCTTATGTGATCTGCTGACCTGCTGCCAAATGTCTTTTACTGCACCACCATCTTTGCTCTGGGTTCAGGCAGCATGGCTCCCTAATAATGTACCCTTCTCTGGCAGCTTTGAATGGAAAGAAAAGCATTCTGGGATTGTATCATACTCAGAGGCAACAGACAAAAATAAATAAATAAATAAATAACTACTTTAGTTTGTAGAGGGGGAGGAGAGCAATGATTTCCAGTGCATCCACTGGCTTAGGGCTTCTTCAATAGATTAAGTGTAGTTATGTTCGCTTCATTCACAGCTTAAAGGGGTTGTAAGCCCTTGGGGTTTTTCACATTAACCACTTCAGCTCCGGAAGGATTTCCCACATTAGGACCAGATCGCTTTTTGCGAATCGGCACTGCATTGCTCTAACTGACAATTGTGTTGTACCCAAACTAAATTGGCGTCCTTTTTTTCCCACAAATACAGCTTTCTTTTGGTGGTGTTTGATCACCTCTTCATCATTTCTGATCACCGATATAAACAAAAAAAGATCGACAATTTTGCAAAAAAAAACAATATTTCTTACTTTTTGCTAGAGAAAATTGAGTACTTGTCCATGATACTTTTTTTATTTGCACTAACATAAAATTTTTCAGGACAAGTTTTCGGGGTATCTCCCCTTCTTCAAGGTCCAAGCACTGCTCCTGAGACATTTTATGTTAGTGCAAATAAAAAAAGTATCGTGGACAGTATTCAATTTTCTCTTGCACAATTGCACTAATACGGCCACAATCACCTCAAGCAATATGGAAGTTACTTTTTGCTAAAATACATATCCAAAAAAATATATAAAAGAACTAATTTATTCATCAGTTTTGGCCAATTTATATTCTTCCTCATATTTTTGGTAAACAAAATAGCAATCTGTGTTTATTGATTGGTTTGCGCAAAAGTTGCCGCATGACTTTTCCAGGACCCAGCTGGTTTTCGTTGCAGCACCCACCCTCTATGCATTAAGGTGAAAAACCTCCTTTATTGTAGCAGCCCCCTCAGAGCCCCCCCCCCTTTACTTACCTTAACCTTGTCTTTCTAGCGCCATGGACGAGCCCATCCACTCCAGCTGGTGTCTCGGGTCCTGATTGGATAGATTGATAGAAGCACAGCCATTGAAATTCAATGACACGGGAGCCGGGGGGCAGGGCTGAGTCCTGCTGTCTGTGCCAATGGACGCAGCAGCAGGACTCGGGAGCGCGCCCACATGAGTGTCCCCAGGGAAACGCTTCCCTGTGGCAGCACTCGATGCAGGGAGGAGCCAGGAGCGCCGCAGTGGGACCCTAGGAAAGGAGAATTGAGGCCACTCTGTGCAAAACCCTTGCACAGAGGAGGTAAGTATAACATGTTTGTTATTTAAAAAAAAACAAAAAAAACAAGCTTTACAATCACTTTAAGTATACTATTAAAGTGGTTGTCAAGACAGTAAGACAGTAAGACTTACTTTATAGTCTGGTCACATCATTTTTGTGAATGTATTGTGCAAGGTGGAAGGGAGCATTGTGTTGGTCAGCTCAGAGATTACATTGCTTATCTCAGGGTCAATGCTAGTAGACTTACCTTTGCCAGCCACTGTGATTACAAATCTAAAGAGGCTGCAGATGTTTATATGATGACTAATATTTGTCACTGACTGTGCATCCTGCTCTGATTGAGGTCTTATTGAAGAAGAATCTCTACTCATGGCAACCAGCCCATCATATATTATTTGCACTGGCCTGGGGGCAAGAGCCCTCTCAGCCCATGGGTATGCAGCACAATACACAGACTACTGAACTCTGCTGCTGTAATTTGCTGTGATCGATGAACCATTCTACTCTTACAGTTTGCTGGCTCTGGCTTTACCAACAGCAAACTCCATACTGGCTGTCTTTATGTTAACAAGACTTTTTGCTGGGTTAAATGTGTGCCTACACATTGCATCATGAAATTATGCACTTAAAAATCAGCTATCAGAAATCTATGTCACTTCCTTACATTAAACAGTAGGTTTGTCAGGTCAAAATTACCTTATTTGTTATCCAAATATCCAAAAAACAGTTACTGAATTTAATTTGTAAAAAGAAACAATAAGACTAAAAACAAATAACATCTCCTCAATATTTAGCCCCTGCAGAAATTCTCAATTGTTTTTAGCAACCAAACACAGACACTTTTCTATTACGGTAGTTTTGATAAACGGGTCCTGGCATGTGGAGTCTGCTTTACCTCCTTTCCCTGCTCAGGAAAATTGAAATTTATAAAGCAATGTGTTAAAGTTTATTGTAAATCTGGTTGCTGTATTACTTTGCATCAGGCACGTAAATAGTGATATATGGGCTGCCGGCAAATGTAGAGTACAATGGTATAAATCATTTCTGCCCTAAAAGGCACAGGGCCTTTTCTGTGTGATACATGAGATATACATTATATGACCTAGTTGCAGCTATGCAAGAATCATAAGCCTACATTTATCACCATGTATCATGACCTATTAAAATGAATATTGCTTTATACATTTTCAGTAACAAACAGGTGATTTAATTACTTATATTTAAAATGTCA